>CM053027.1:607938791-607961291 GCA_028564925.1 Lithobates sylvaticus | reverse complement strand
CCTACCTGACCAACATCCTAGGACACCTACCTGACCAACGTGGGAGGAGACCTACCTGACCAATGTGGGAGGAGACCTACCTGACCAACATGTTAGGACACCTACCTGACCAACATGGGAGGAGACCTATCTGACCAACGTGGGAGGAGACCTACCTGACCAACGTGGGAGGAGACCTACCTGACCAACATCCTAGGACACCTACCTGACCAACATGGGAGGAGACCTATCTGACCAACGTGGGAGGAGACCTACCTGACCAACATCCTAGGACACCTACCTGACCAACGTGGGAGGAGACCTACCTGACCAATGTGGGAGGAGACCTACCTGACCAACATGTTAGGACACCTACCTGACCAACATGGGAGGAGACCTATCTGACCAATGTGGGAGGAGACCTACCTGACTAACGTGGGAGGAGACCTACCTGACATTACCTGAGTACAGGGGCTTTTATATCATCTCCTAGTTCACCGGTCAGAAGAATTCAGGGGTGAGAATAACACAAAGCTGAGAGGTAGGTGCAGAGGTCAGGAGTCAGTAATTCAGGTGCAGAGGTCAGGAGTCAGTAATTCAGGTGCAGAGGTCAGGTAAGTAGTAATTAGGGATGAGCCGAACACCCACCCCCGGTTCGGTTTGCGGCAGAACATGATAACGGACTGAAAGTTTGCGCAAACTTTCGAACACCATTAAAATCTATCTGACTCGAATGTGAAAAGTGCTAATTTTAAAGGTTAATATGCAAGTTATTGTCCTTAATAGGGTTTGGGGACCCGGGTCCTGCCCCAGGGGACATGTATCAATGCAAAAAAAAGTTTTAAAAACTGAAGTTTTTTCGGGGGCAGTGATTTTAATAATGCTTAAAGTGAAACAATAAAAGTGAAATATTCCTTTAAATATCGTGCCTGGGGGGTGTCTATAGTATGCCTGTAAAGGGGCGCATTTTTCCCGTGTTTAGAACAGTCCGAGGGCAAAATTACATTTCTAAGGCCCCTTTCACACTGGGGCATTTTTCATGCGGTGCAGCGCTAAAAATAGCGCCTGTTCACCGCATAAAAAAATCCGGCCCCTTTAACTCCAGTGTGAAAGCCGGCGGGCTTTCACACTGGAGCATGCCCCTGTTAAACAGGGGCAGAAACATTGGGCCTTAGGCACTGGTGGGGGGCGCTAGCAGGATGGCAAAAAAGTCCTGCTAGCAGCATCTTTGGAGCGGTATAGGAGCCGTGTGTTTGAATGTCAGCCAGCCGAGCACTGGCATTATATGACCGGTGGAAATGCCCACAGACTTTCCTGGCCTGCCTCAGTAGATCCTGTAAGCCCGGGTACCTGCACAAGAACCACTGCACCACCAAATTAAGGATGTGAGCCCAACATTCGACATTGGTCAAGTGTCCCAGTCGAAGGGCGGAGAGGAAGTCTGTGCCATTGTCGCAAACCACCATTCCTGCCTGAAGCTGGCGTGGCGTCAACCACCTCTGAATCTGCCCCTGCAGAGCTGAAAGAATCTCTGCCCCAGTGTGGCTCCTGTCCCCTAAGCAGACTAACTCAAGCACCGCATGGCATCTTTTTGCCTGAGTGCTTGCGTAGCCCCTTGAACGGCTACGGAGCACCGCTGGTTCAGAGGAGAAATCTGCAGAGGAAGAGGCCATGGAGGAAGAAGAGGAGGGGGTGGAGGAGAGATGCGTGGCAGAATCACCACTACTAACATTTTGGAGGCGTGGTGGCGGAACAAGCTCCAACAATAATGCACCCTGTCCTGCAACCTTCCCAGCTGCCATGGTAACAGTGCACCGTGAAAGAAGGGTAACGTCCCTGTCCATGCCTGCTGGACCATGAGTCAGCGGTAAAATGCACCTTACCGCTGACCGCCCTGTCCAACGTGGCCAAGACTATGCCTTCCACATGCCGGTTGAGAGCCGGAATGGCCTTCCGTGAAAAGAAACGGCGTTAGGGAACCTGCCACAGAGGTACAGCACATTCCACAAGTTTACGAAAGGGGGCAGAGTCTACCAGCTGAAAAGGCAGCAGTTGGAGTGCTAGCAATTTAGCCAAGCTAGCATTCAGCCGCTGAGCATGTGGATGGCTGGAACCGAATTTCTTTCGATGGTTTAGCAACTGGGGTAGGGAAATATGCCTGCTACAATCGGATGTTGGTGTAGCGATAGCAGATTGCCCGCAAGTACTTGGCACACATAATTCTACACCTTCATTCCTCTCAGTGCAGGTTTCTGAGAGAACTGAAGGTATAGTGGGGTTGGAGATCCCAGCTGATGAGGAGCAAGGAGAGGTCCGCCTTGTTCTTGGGTGTGGGTCTTTTAAGTACTGTTGCCAACGGACTGCATGGGAGGTCGTCATATGTCTGGTCAAGCATGTGGTGCCCAAGCGGCTGCTGTTTTGGCCACGCGAGATACGCTTCAGACATATGTTGCAAACAGCAACGGTGCGATCTGCACATGTGTCAAAAAAGGCCCACACCAAAGCGGAGCTCTGCGGTGTGATGCAGTCGGGTGGCTGCCCTTAAGCTGGCCCCTGGAGGGCATCCTGCCTCGGAAATGTGCCTCCTCCTACTCTCTTCTATCAGGCACCCACGTAAATTCAGTGACCACATCATCCCCTCCCTCCTCGTCACTGGAACAAACCTGGCAGTATGCTGCAGTTAGGGGAACATGACTGCCAGTTTCTTGTCCTTCTTGGGCACCCCTCTCTCTGGGCTCACGTTACTGCCTTCCTCAACCTGGGTACCATCATTGGAGCCTTCAAAACGCTGTGCATCCTCCTGTAGCATGTACTCGACACTGTGTTCGAACAGTTCGGGGGACTCCTCCGTGCATGATGGTGGGTCTAGGGAAGGAGTGACTGATGACATTGAGCCGATGGAATAGGCCGCTTTGGCAGCTTCATTGGAAGGCAAACTGCTCTGAGCCTTGGTGACGGAGGATGAGGACGGCTTAGTTATCCACTCTACCAACTCTTCTGCATGTTGTGGATCAACACGGCCAGCTGCCGGAAAGAAGGACAAGTGTGCCCCACGGCCACGTGCTGAGGATGCACCGTGTCCACGACCAGCACTGTTGGCTGTAGACACAGAGCCTGCTTGCCCTCTTTTAGTGGCCTGTGAGCGTCTGCCTCTCCCACGTGTATATATATATATATATATATATGTATGAAATATACTGCAGGTAACTGAATAATCTGCCTGCTCAATCTAAATGACACTCTCTCTCCGTCCACAACACACTACACCACGAGGCCGACGTGCAGTCAGCCTTATATAGTGTGGGGGCGTGGACTTAGTCCCCTGAGCCATGATTGGCGAAAGGCACCCTGCTTTTGGCCAATTGTGGCTCTCTTAGCTGAGGGCGCTGTGATTGGCCAAAGCATGCAGGTCATGGTGCATGCTCTGGCCAATCATCACACAGCAATGCACTGCGCTCCCGCAGTGCATTATGGACCATTACGCGCCGCTCGAATTTGGCGCGAACGGCCCATAATGTTTGGTTTTCGACCAACGTGTGAACAGCCAATGTTCGAGTTGAACTCATGTTCGACCCAAACAGAAAGCTCACCCTAGTAGTAATACATAGATCAGAGGTAAGTAGTAATGCAGAGATCAAAGGTAAGTAGTAATGCAGAGATCAGAGATAAGTAGTAATGCAGAGATCAGAGATAAGTAGTAATGCAGAGATCAGAGATAAGTAGTAATGCAGAGATCAGAGGTAAGTAGTAATGCAGAGATCATAGATAAGTAGTAATGCAGAGATAAGTAGTAATGCAGAGATCAGAGATAAGTAGTAATGCAGAGATCAGAGATAAGTAGTAATGCAGAGATCAGAGATAAGTAATAATGCAGAGATCAGAGGTAAGTAGTAATGCAGAGATCAGAGGTAAGTAGTAATGCAGAGATCAGAGGTAAGTAGTAATGCAGAGATCAAAGGTAAGTAGTAATGCAGAGTTCAAAGGTAAGTAGTAATACAGAGGTAAGTAGTAATACAGAGATCAGAGGTAAGTAGTAATGCAGAGATCAGAGATAAGTAGTAATGCAGAGATCAGAGATAAGTAGTAATGCAGAGATCAGAGATAAGTAGTAATGCAGAGATCAGAGATAAGTAGTAATGCAGAGATCAGAGGTAAGTAGTAATGCAGAGATCAGAGGTAAGTAGTAATGCAGAGATCAAAGGTAAGTAGTAATGCAGAGATCAAAGGTAAGTAGTAATGCAGAGTTCAAAGGTAAGTAGTAATACAGAGGTAAGTAGTAATACAGAGATCAGAGATAAGTAGTAATGCAGAGATCAGAGATAAGTAGTAATGCAGAGATCAGAGATAAGTAGTAATGCAGAGATCAGAGATAAGTAGTAATGCAGAGATCAGAGATAAGTAGTAATCCAGAGATCAGAGGTAAGTAGTAATGCAGAGATCAGAGGTAAGTAGTAATGCAGAGATCAGAGGTAAGTAGTAATGCAGAGATCAAAGGTAAGTAGTAATGCAGAGTTCAAAGGTAAGTAGTAATACAGAGGTAAGTAGTAATACAGAGATCTGGGGCAAGTAGTAATAAATAGATCAGAGGTAAGTAGTATTACAGAGATCAGAGGTAAGTAGTAATGCAGAGATCAGAGGTGTGACAGACTCACCCGGGACAGAGGCTTTTGGAGGGGACTGAATGCTAGCCTCTTGCCTATTGACTATGGGCCCTGGCATTTGAGGGAGCTACAAACACTTATGCGGCGTACACACGAGCGGACTTTCCCGCGTGTGGGCGCCGGCCGACTTTTTCCTGCCAAAAGTCCGGCGGAAAGCATCCTCCGGGACTGTGACATCATAGGGGAGTGGGGTCACCATGTGACATGAGCATGTGACCCCGCCCCCTTGTCCCTATATAAGTCACAACACAGCGCGTCTCTGCCATTCCGGCCAGAGAGAGCGACGAGTCAACATCGGAAGAAGAAGAAGAAGCGGAAGAAGAAGACGGCACAGAAGGCGGCGACAGTGGCAAGAACAGAAGAGACCCCGGAAGACCCCGAAGGCGGAACGAGACCCCCAGACGACACCGATGAAGAAGAAAGCCGGGCTCCTCCGCTCGTGAAAGAGCTAGGTAAAAGAGCAGAAGATAGCGGAGGAGTCCGGCGAGAAGACCCCCCAATACGGAAGAAGACCCCCGGAGCAGTGCAATAAAATATTTTAAAAAAATTGTGTGTTTTTTTTATTTACACTTCACACCTTAGGTGAATGGGTAGGGGTACATCGTACCCCATACTCATTCACATAGGGTGGGGGGCCGGGATCTGGGGGCCCTCTTATTAAAGGGGGCTCCCGGATTCCGATAAGCCCCCTGCCCGCAGACCCCGACAACCAACGGCCAGGGTTGTCGGGGAAGAGGCCCTTGTCCTCATCAACATGGGGACAAGGTGCTTTGGGGTGGGGGGGCCGCACGGCCCCCTTTCCCCAGGGCACCCCCCATGTTGAGGGCACGCGGCCTAGTACGGCTCAGGAGGGGGGGGCGCTCGCTCGTCCCCACCCCTTTCCTGGTCGGCCGGGCTGCATGTTCGGATAAGGGTCTGAGATGGATTTGGGGGGGACCCCCACGCCGTTTTTTCGGCGTAGGGATTCCCTTTAAATCCATGCAAGGTGACGGGGCTAGCGCGATGGCATTCACTGCCTTCGCTAGTCCCGTCTACCTGCAGTTACGTTGTAAATGAACGGACTTTCCGATCGTGTGTCGGCAAGTCCGTTCATTTCCAAAAGTCCCGCAGACTTTTTCCCGCGGATTGTCCGCCAGAAAAGTCCGGGCGTGTGTGGGCAAGTCCACACGCTCGGAAAGTCCGGCGGACCTCCGCTGGAAAGTCCGGCGGTTTGCCTGCTGGACTAGGTCTGGCGGACAATCCCGCCGGAAAGTCAGAGCGTGTGTACGCCACATTAGGAAGATATTCTGTTATGTAATGCAAAAGGACATTATTAAGGAGGCCATGATGGTCTCTGCCGGCTTGGGACTCAGTGGACAGATGTATGTGAAAGGAATGCTGATTAATGAGATCTGGAAAGCTCGGGTCTTTCACCCAATAGTTTATTGTGCTCATTAACACACCTTTGTCTCCTAGCAAACTATTGGGGGATGTGTTTCTACTTATGTGTATTGTAAGTTGTGAGTGAGGAGACGGCAAGTCTACCCTGAAAGGTCATATCTCGGAGTCACCAAGTCTGGGGTAAATGATTAGATAACTAGCTCATGTTAATTAGGTTTCTGGTTACAGTTTGTATTGTCAGCCTGCTGTATATATTTGTGTGTCTTCCCAAATAAAAGAGTCCATGTTCAGCAACCAAACGAGTATTGTCTTGTTTTGTGGTTGTTAGCGGTTGGAATATCTGATAGCTCTATTCAGACTGGGAGGAAGCGGTATATGATGAAAGCACTCAAGCGGAGAAGCTAAAACTCCAAGCCTAATCTCAGCTTTGAGCAAGTGTGTGTTTTTTTTTATTTTTATTATTATTTTTTTGTTTTTTTATGTATGAATTTTTTTATATATATATATATATATATATATATATATATATATATATATATATATATATAAAAACACACCATAATGAAATAAATATATATGTATCATTTTTTATTTTATTTATTTTTTGCTTGAGGTTCTGCTTCAAATCCCACATTTTAGTAGAATTCAGCTTTTAAATAAGCGGTGTCAGTGCTGCCTGTCCACTGCCCGTCCCTCCAGCCATGGGATGCTCCATATTAGCCGTGTTGCTGTTTCCTGAGCTCTGCTATACCAGCTGCTTCATTGTTTGGGGATTATCAGTGTTCTGCTGAAAAAGATCTCCCATGGGAGATATAATCAGAGTGGCTGGTAGAGAGGGACCTCCTCCCCCCCCCCCCCCTCCCATTCCTCATTATTCTGCACCCAGCTTAGTTCTGGGACTTGTATGCCGCTAATACAGCATGCAAGGTGGGGATTGTAAAGGCCAAGTCTATGCAAAATCAATGTGATTTTGGGTGGACAGCAGTATGGTTCGGTGACACCGCAGTATGGTTCAGGGACACCGCAGTGTGGTTCGGGGACACTGCAGTATGGTTCGGTGACACCGCAGTGTGGTTCAGGGACACCGCAGTGTGGTTCGGGGACACTGCAGTATGGTTCGGGGACACCACAGTGTGGTTCGGGGACACCGCAGTGTGGTTCGGGGACACCGCAGTGTGGTTCGGGGACACCACAGTATGGTTCGGGGACACCGCAGTATGGTTCAGTGACACCGCAGTGTGGTTCGGGGACACCACAGTATGGTTCGGGGACACAGCAGTATGGTTCGGTGACACCGCAGTATGGTTCAGGGACACCGCAGTATGGTTCAGGGACACAGCAGTATGGTTCGGGGACACCGCAGTGTGGTTCGGTGACACCGCAGTGTGGTTCGGGGACACCACAGTATGGTTCGGGGACACCGCAGTATGGTTCGGTGACACCGCAGTATGGTTCAGTGACACCGCAGTATGGTTCAGTGACACCGCAGTGTGGTTCAGTGACACCGCAGTGTGGTTCAGTATGGTTCGGGGACACCACAGTATGGTTCGGGGACACCGCAGTATGGTTCAGTGACACCGCAGTATGGTTCAGTGACACCGCAGTATGGTTCAGTGACACCGCAGTGTGGTTCAGTGACACCGCAGTGTGGTTCAGTGACACCGCAGTATGGTTCGGGGACACCGCAGTATGGTTCGGGGACACCGCAGTATGGTTCGGGGACACCGCAGTGTGGTTCGGGGACACCGCAGTATAGTTCGGGGACACCGCAGTATAGTTCGGGGACACCGCAGTGTGGTTCGGGGACACCGCAGTATAGTTCGGGGACACCGCAGTGTGGTTCGGGGACACCACAGTGTGGTTCGGGGACACCGCAGTGTGGTTCGGGGACACCGCAGTATAGTTCGGGGACACCGCAGTGTGGTTCGGGGACACCGCAGTGTGGTTCGGGGACACCGCAGTATGGTTCGGGGACACCACAGCGGTTTAAAGATCTCAATGACTTTGTTGGATGTTTACACCATAAAGATTCTTGACAAATAAAAAATACCTTGGTACAAAGACCTTTTTATTTCATTTATTTCTCTCAATATTTGTGTTTTTCTTTTTGTATTTTATGAAAAAAAAAATAATACCCATAAAATAATAAGAACAACGAGGTGTGTTTTTGAGCGCAAGACGAAGCTGATCGGAGCTTCTAAACCCTCATGAGATGTACAAAGCCCGTTACTTCAACCCCATGGATTTCACCCGCTCTGTTCAATCTGATGCAATGTGGCAAAAGTTTGACTCCCATTTTGAGGAACATTCCGTTTTGCCCAATGCGAATGATAATACATTTAGGTTCCGATCACATCATAGGTGTGCGCAAGCCTATTGCATTAAGGTGAGCACCCCAGAGTACAAACACACATACGTGTATATCAGCAGAGCAGAGGACGGTGTCAATAGGACAGAGATTGGTGTCGGTAGGACAGGGATTGGTGTCAGTAGGGCAGGGATTGGTGTCAGTAGGGCAGGGATTGGTGTCAGTAGGGCAGGGATTGGTGTCAGTAGGGCAGAGGTTGGTGTCAGTAGGACAGGGATTGGTGTCAGAGCAGAGATTGGTGTCAGTAGGGCAGGGATTGGTGTCAGTAGGGCAGAGATTTGTGTCAGTAGGGCAGGGATTGGTGTCAGTAGGGCAGAGATTTGTGTCAGTAGGGCAGGGATTGGTGTCAGTAGGGCAGGTATTGGTGTCAGTAGGACAGGGATTGGTGTCAGTAGGGCAGAGATTGGTGTCAGTAGGGCAGGGATTGGTGTCAGTAGGGCAGGGATTGGTGTCAGTAGGGCAGGGATTGGTGTCAGTAGGGCAGGGATTGGTGTCAGTAGGACAGGGATTGGTGTCAGTAGGGCAGAGGTTGGTGTCAGTAGGACAGGGATTGGTGTCAGTAGGGCAGGGATTGGTGTCAGTAGGGCAGGGATTGGTGTCAGTAGGGCAGAGGTTGGTGTCAGAGCAGAGATTGGTGTCAGTAGGGCAGGGATTGGTGTCAGTAGGGCAGAGATTTGTGTCAGTGGGGCAGAGATTGGTGTCAGTGGGGCAGAGATTGGTGTCAGTAGGGCAGGGATTGGTGTCAGTAGGGCAGGGATTTGTGTCAGTAGGGCAGGGATTTGTGTCAGTAGGGCAGGGATTGGTGTCAGTAGGACAGGGATTGGTGTCAGTAGGACAGGGATTGGTGTCAGTAGGACAGGGATTGGTGTCAGTAGGTCAGGGATTGGTGTCAGTAGGACAGGGATTGGTGTCAGTGGGGCAGAGATTGGTGTCAGCGGGGCAGAGATTGTTGTCAACAGGGCAGAGATTGGTGTCAGTAGGACAGAGATTGGTGTCAGTAGGACAGAGATTGGTGTCAGTAGGACAGGGATTGGTGTCGGTTGGGCAGAGATTGGTGTCAGTAGGGCAGAGATTGGTGTCAGTAGGACAGGGATTGGTGTCAGTAGAGCAGAGATTGGTATCAGTAGGGCAGGGATTGGTGTCAGTAGGGCAGAGATTGGTGTCAGTAGGGCAGAGATTGGTGTCAGTAGGGCAGAGATTGGTGTCAGTAGAGCATTGGATGTTGTCAGTAGAGCAGTGGACGATGTCAGTAGTTTTATTTTATTATTCTTTGTTTTTTTTAACATTTTTTTTTAACTGCTTGCCGACCGCCAGAAGTAGATATACGTCGACACAATGGCACGGACAGGTAAATGGGCGTACAGGTACGTCCCTTTAAATTTGCTGCCATGCCATCGTGTGCGCCCGCCCGCCACGAGCTCCGTGAGTAGGATCGCGGGTCCCGCAGATTCGCTGTCCGTGGGGGTACCCGCGATCGTCTCACGGAGGGGAAGAGCGGGGAGATGCTGATGTAAAGAAGCATTTCCCCATTCTGCCTAGTGACAGGACACTGATCACCGCTCCCCGCAATCGAGAGCGGTGATCAGTGTCGTATCACACATAGCCCGAGAATACAAAAAATAAATAAAATAGAATAGAAAAAAAAAAGGGACAGAATAGAAAGTAAAAGAATAGAGTAAAACAGAACAAAATAGGATTAAAAAAATGAACAGAATAAAATATAATAGAAAATAAACAAATAAAATATAACCATCTTCTGAAATTCGAATTTGAATAGTTTTCGAATCAAAATTCGAATTTCCAGAGAGAATAAAATTGAATAGAAAAAAGGAATAAAAAAGAGTATAATAGAAAATAAAAAAATTGAATATAATAGAGTAAAACAGAACAGAATACAAAATAGAAAATAAAAGAATAGAGTAAAACGGAAAAAAATTGAATAGAAAATAAACAAATAAAATATAACCATCTTCTGAAATTTTCAAATTTGAATAGTTTTTGAATCGAAATTCGAATTTCCAGAGAGAATAAAATAGAAAAGAATAGAATATAATAGATAAAAAACAGAACAGAATACAAAATAAAAAAGAATAGAATAGAATAAAAATTGAATAGAAAAAATGAGGCAGAATATAAAATAAAAGAATAGAGTAAAACAGAACAAAATAGAATAGAAAAAAGGAATAGTAAAGAGTATAATAGAAAATAAAAGAATTGAATATAATAGAGTAAAACGGAACAGAATACAAAATAAAAAATAAAAGAATAGAGAAAAACAGAAAAAAATAGAATAGAAAATAAACAAATAAAATATAACCATCTTCTGAAATTCGAATTTGAATAGTTTTCCAATCAAATTTGAATTTCCAAAGAGAATAAAATAGAATAGAAAAAGGGAATAGAAAAGAGTATAATAGAAAATAAAAAAAATTGAATATAATAGAGTAAAACGGGACAGAATGCAAAAAAAAGACGAATAAAAAATAGAATACACAAAAAAGGGACAGAATACTGTTTAAATTAATAGAGTAAAACAGAACAAAATAGAATAGAAAATAAATAAAATATAACCATCTTCTGAAATTCGAATTTAAATAGTTTTCCAATCAAATTTGAATTTCCAAAGAGAATAAAAAAAATAATAGAAAATAAAGGAATAGAAAAGAATATAATTGAAAATAAAAAATAGAATATAATAGAGTAAAACAGAACAGAATACAAAATAGAAAATAAAAGAATAGAGTAAAAGGGAAAAAAATTTAATAGAAAATAAACAAATAAAATATAACCATCTTCTGAAATTTCAAATTTGAATAGTTTTTGAATCGAAATTCGAATTTCCAGAGAGAATAAAATAGAAAAGAAAAGAATAGAATATAATAGATTAAAAACAGAACAGAATACAAAATAAAAAAGAATAGACTAGAATAAAAATTGAATAGAAAAAATGAGGCAGACTAGAAAATAAAAGAATAGAGTAAAACAGAACAAAATAGAATAGAAAAAAGGAATAGTAAAGAGTATAATAGAAAATAAAAGAATTGAATATAATAGAGTAAAACGGAACAGAATACAAAACAGAAAATAAAAGAATAGAGAAAAAAATAGAATAGAAAATAAACAAATAAAATATAACCATCTTCTGAAATTCGAATATGAATAGTTTTCCAATCAAATTTGAATTTCCAAAGAGAATAAAATATAATAGAAAATAAAGGAATAGAAAAGAATATAATTGAAAATAAAAAAATAGAATATAATAGAGTAAAACAGGACAGAATACAAAAAAAGACATGAATAGAAAAAAAATAGAATACAAAAAGAATACTGTTTAAATTAATAGAGTAAAACAGAACAAAATAGAATAGAAAATAAAAGAACAGAATAAAATAGAATACAAAATAAATAAAATATAACCATCTTCTGAAATTCGAACTTAGAATAGAATACATTTGCATTCGATTAGAATAGAATAGAAAATAAATATAATATAATATAAAAGCAAATAATAGAATAAACAATAGAAAATAATAGAATAAAATAGAATATAACAACATAACCGTTTTCCAAAATTTGAATAGAATAGAATAGAATAGAAAATGAAAAAATGTTATAGAAAAAACAATAGAATAGAAAGAATATAACCATCTTCCAAAATTAAAATTTTGAATAGAATAAACTTGATTTCAGTTCGAATGGAATTTGAAAAATTCTAATCGATTTTGAATTCCAGTGTACAGTCTGATCACTGAGAGAGAGAAGAGAAGACTGAGGAAATGCTTCTCCCTGCCGCAGCAGACTGATGACATCATCTCAGCCTAGGGAAAGGTCCATGGCGGAGAATTTAGGATTTTCTTTTTATTGTCCCACAAAAATAAACATGTGTCCATAGCCCATCCCCCGGCCTGTGGGGGGGGGGGGGGGTCACTGTCTGTATCTTTCCCGGTGATCTCACCTCCTCGCTAACCTGCAAGAAACTGACATGAAGATCGGGACGGGTCATTAATATTCATCCTCCCCGAGATGACAGGACCCGACAGGTTCGAAAATCAAAACCTCATCTTTGTGTTTCTATGAATATCTTATCATCATCTTGTGTTCTGGGATGACAGGGAAGGTTATTCTTCCACCACAGGATCCCAGTCTATGGATTCTCTCTACAAGGGTTCTGCTGAAATAAAACTTCCCTTTAAATCAGAGGCGTCCAAAGTGCGGCCCGGGGGCCAAATCCAGCCCACTGCTAGATTGTATGCTTCCTTCTGATGTAAGAGAGACCCGGATGGGGACTCTGTTGTAAGGGGACTCTGTTGTAAGGGGAGTCTCTGATGGGGACTCTAATGTAAGGGGAGTCTCTGATGGGGACTCTGGTGTAAGGGGAGTCTCTGATGGGGACTCTGATGTAAGGGGAGTCTCTGATGGGGACTCTGATGTAAGGGGAGTCTCTGATGGGGACTCTGGTGTAAAGGGGAACTCTGTATGGGACTCCAATGTAAGGGGAGTCTCTGATGGGGACTCTGGTGTAAGGGGAGTCTCTGATGGGGACTCTGGTGTAAGGGGAGTCTCTGATGGGGACTCTGGTGTAAGGGGAGTCTCTGATGGGGACTCTGGTGTAAGGGGAGTCTCTGATGGGGACTCTGGTGTAAGGGGAGTCTCTGATGGGGACTCTGGTGTAAGGGGCGTCTCTGATGGGGACTCTGGTGTAAGGGGCGTCTCTGATGGGGACTCTGGTGTAAGGGGCGTCTCTGATGGGGACTCTGGTGTAAGGGGAGTCTCTGATGGGGACTCTGGTGTAAGGGGCGTCTCTGATGGGGACTCTGGTGTAAGGGGCGTCTCTGATGGGGACTCTGGTGTAAGGGGCGTCTCTGATGGGGACTCTGGTGTAAGGGGCGTCTCTGATGGGGACTCTGGTGTAAGGGGCGTCTCTGATGGGGACTCTGGTGTAAGGGGATTCTCTGATGGGGACTCTGGTGTAAGGGGAGTCTCTGATGGGGACTCTGGTGTAAGGGGAGGCTCTGGTGGGGACTATGTAAGGGGGAGGGGGCTCTCATGTAGGGGGGACCCTGATGTAAAGGAAGACTTTGATGGGGACTCTGATGTAAAGGGGAACTCTGTATGGGACTCCAATGTCCCAATGGGGGGACTTAGATGTAAGGGAGGCCTTGATAGGGACTCTGATGTAAAGCCGATCTGATGAGGACTCCGATTTAAGGGAAGAGTCCAGTGGGTACTCCAATATAAGGGGGACTCTGATTTAAGGGGAGTCTCTGATGTACGCATTAGGGTGTGCTTCTCAAATATGTTTTTGTATTTTGTCTGATGTAAGAGAGACCCTGATGGGGACTCTAATGTAGGGGAGTCTCTGATGGGGACTCTGATGTAAGGGGAGTCTCTGATGGGGACTCTGATGTAAGGGGAGTCTCTGATGGGGACTCTGATGTAAGGGGAGTCTCTGATGGGGACTCTGATGTAAGGGCAGTCTCTGATGGGGACTCTGGTGTAAGGGGAGTCTCTGATGGGGACTCTGATGTAAGGGGAGTCTCTGATGGGGACTCTGATGTAAGGGGAGTCTCTGATGGGGACTCTGATGTAAGGGGAGTCTCTGATGGGGACTCTGATGTAAGGGGAGTCTCTGATGGGGACTCTGGTGTAAGGGGAGTCTCTGATGGGGACTCTGATGTAAGGGGAGTCTCTGATGGGGACTCTGATGTAAGGGCAGTCTCTGATGGGGACTCTGGTGTAAGGGGAGTCTCTGATGGGGACTCTGGTGTAAGGGGAGTCTCTGATGGGGACTCTGATGTAAGAGCAGTCTCTGATGGGGACTCTGGTGTAAGGGGAGTCTCTGATGGGGACTCTGATGTAAGGGGAGTCTCTGATGGGGACTCTGATGTAAGGGGAGTCTCTGATGTAGGGGGGACCCTGATGTAAGGGAAGACTTTGATGGGGACTCTAATGTAAAGTGGAACTCTGTATGGGACTCCAATGTCCCAATGGGGGACTCAGATGTAAGGGGAGTCTCTGATGGGGACTCTAATGTAGGGAGTCTCTGATGGGGACTCTAATGTAAGGGGAGTCTCTGATGGGGACTCTGATGTAAGGGGAGTCTCTGATGTAAGGGCAGTCTCTGATGGGGACTCTGGTGTAAGGGGAGGCTCTGATGTAGGGGGGACCCTGATGTAAGGGAAGACTTTGATGGGGACTCTGATGTAAAGTGGAACTCTGTATGGGACTCCAATGTCCCAATGGGGGACTCAGATGTAAGGGAGGCCTTGATAGGGACTCTGATGTAAAGCCGATCTGATGAGGACTCCGATTTAAAGTAATAGCCCAGTGGGTGCTCCAATAGGGGGACTCTGATGTAAAGGGGGGGGGGGTGGGACTTTGATGGGGACTTCAAAGTAAGTAGGAATGGGGAAAATACTGAATTATGGCCACTAGATGGAGTTGAGGAGCATGCTTATGTCCCATGATACTCAGTGCCATCTAGTGGTTATAATGCAGTAATTACTGTATTACCTCTATATTTTTTGCAGATCAGATGTTATTCATTGTACAAAAAAAAAAGTGTGAAGGGGGAGAATACTACATTATGGCCACAATTTGCAAACAATATAAGAAATACAGAGAATACTGCATTATGGACACTAGGTGCTGCCGAGTGTAATGGGACATAAGCATGCTCCTCACAAATGCTGTTCATTGAATGAAGTACCGTATATACAATTTTTTTGTACTGAAAATGCCCCCCTCGGCTTATACTGGAGTCAAGCACTTTTCTGCAGCAGAGAATGACATTTTCCGACCCGAATTTGGGGCCCCGTATCTCGGGGCCACTTGGTGCTAGGAACTCCAAGTGGCCCGATATACGGGGCCCCAAATTCGGTTTGGAAAATGTCATTCTCTGCTGCAGAAAAGTCCCAAGAACCCCAAGAATTTGGTGTGCAAACCCAGAGGAACTAACACTACAACATATCCAAAGATGGGGTTCCTAGCACAAAGTGACCCCGAGATACGGGGCCCCAAAGTCGGTAAACTGTGTCCATCTGCAGCAGAGACCCCAAATTTTGGCTGCAGCTAGGGGGCATTTAGGAACCCTTAACTACCAAGTTTGAAGTTTGGGGGACCTATGGCTGCAAATGGGCACAGTGCGGCTGCAAATGGGCATTGTTGACCCTCTTTTCTACTTACAGTAGCTGCGCATTTCTCACCCTAGGCTTATACTCGAGTCAATATGTTTTTTGTGGTAAAATTAGGTGCCTCGGCTTATACTCGGGTCGGCTTATACTCGAGTATATACGGTATATTCCCAATCACACAGTTTTTCTTTCAATGAACATTTGATCTGCAAAGAATAGAGGTAATACAGAGAATAAGGCATTATGGCCACTAGATGGTGCTGGGTATCATGGCCGGTAAGCATGCTCCTCAGCGACATCTAGTGGCCATAATGCAGTATATTCCCCATTCAATTGTGTTTTTTTTAATGACCAACATTTGATCTGCAAAGAATAAAGGTAATATGGAAACTACTGCATCATGGCCACTAGATGGCAATGAGTATCATGGAACGTAAGCATGCTCCTCAGCGACATCTAGTGGCCATAATGCAGTACTTATGTTCCCCATGTAATTGTGTTTTTTTAATGACTTACATTTGATCTGCAAAGAATATAGGTAATATTAAGACTGCATCATGGCCACTAGATGGCGATGAGTATCATGGAACATAAGCATGCTCCTCAGAGCCATCTAGTGGCCATAATGCAGTATGTTCCCCATTCAATTGTGTTTTTTTAATGACTAACATTTGATCTGCAAAGAATATAGGTAATACAGAAAATATTGCATTATGGCCACTAGATGGCGCTGAGTATCGTGGGACATAAGCATGCTCCTCACAAATGTTATTCATTGAATGCAGTATATTCCCCATTTACACAGTTTTTCTTTAATTGAACATTTGATCTGCAAAGAATATAGGTAATATGGAAAATACTGCATCACGGCCACTAGATGGCTATGAGTATCATGGAACGTAAGCATGCTCCTCAGAGCCATCTAGTGGCCATAATGCAGTATGTTCCCCATTCAATTGTGTTTTTTTTCAAAGAATATTTTTATTTATTTTATTTATTACAGGATTTATATAGCGCCAACAGTTTACGCAGCGCTTTACAATATAAAAAGGGAGACAATACAATTATAGTACAATAAAATACAAGAGGATTAAGGGGGCCCTGCTCAGAAGAGCTTACAATCTAAAGAATATAGATAATATGGAAAATATTGCATTATGGCCACTAGATGGCGCTGAGTATCGTGGGACATAAGCATGCTCCTCACAAATGCGCCGGCATTGCAACTGTGGACGCCCGGGTGTGACTTAACAGCCAGGCACCCACCGCCCATGCACGAGCCGCACACCGCGTTTGGCCGCGCAATCATCTGGGACCTGTGACGTGTCCCAGATGATTGCCGAGAGGGCAGAGCTGACCTCCCTTGCTGCGCCAAGGGGAAGTGACGTCAGGAGCCCAGGCACTGATGGAGGCAGATTACGAGGGACCCCCTAGCAACAGACATTAACCACTTCAGCCCCGGACCAATTGGCAGCCAAAGGACCAGGCCCCTTTTTACGATTCGGCACTGCGTCGCTTTAACTGACAATTGCGCGGTCGTGCGACGTGGCTCCCAAACAAAATTGATGTCCTTTTTTTCCCACAAATAGGAGCTTTCTTTTGGTGGTATTTGATCGCCCCTGCAGTTTTTATTTTTTGCGCTATAAACAATTTTGAAAAAAATGCAATATTTTTTGCTTTTTGCTATAATAAATATCCCCAAAAAATATATCAAAAAATTTTTTTTCCTCAGTTTAGGCCGATACGTATTCTTCTACATATTTTTGGTAAAAAAAAATCGCAATTACCAATTATTGATTGGTTTGCGCAAAAGTTATAGCGTTTACAAAATAGGGGATAGTTTTATAGCATTTTTATTAATATTTTTTTTCTTACTAGTAATGGCGGCGATCAGCGATGTTTTTGATTTGATTACATTATTAAATAATTTTTATTATTATTATTTGGTATAACTATTTATAGCTATTTATTATATTATAATCTATGATTTCATGTTTCAAACTTTATCATACCCGGAATGTCTACTAGACTCTTGTTTGGACAGATTTAAGTGAGAACTACAGACCTACAATATAAAACGCCAAATTTCCATGCAAAATAATGGTACCGCTTTCAGCACTAAAAATCTGAAATAACCAATCCTGCCAGGGAGGTTAATGAAATTATAATTTTTTTGGGTGGAACTCCACTTTAATTCATAGAATGCATTAAGCATGCTCATCGGCTCCATCTAGTGGCCATAATGCAGTATTTTCCGCATTCAACTGTTTTATTTATTTTTTGTTTTGTTTTTTATAAATCACATTTAATTTGCCGAAAATATAGCCTAAAATATATATTTGATGATGCCCTATTCCCACAGAATGAATTCAAATACAGTTTTTTACCATCTCCTCTGATCCTGTCTCCTTCCGTGTCATACAGTCTTTATCAAGTTCCACTCTTCTGCTGCAAACTTCAAACCTTCAGTACATTCGGGAACACTTATGCGGCGTACACACGGTCGGAATTTCCGATGGAAACAGTCCGATGGAAGCTTTTCATCGGATTTTTCCGACCGTGTGTATGCCCAACGGTCTTTTTCTGTCGGAATTTCCGACGGACTTTGGACTGAGAACCTGTTCTCAATTTTTCAGACGGAAAACCTTTCTATCGGATTTTCCGACCGTGTGTAGGCAATTCCGACACGCAAAATTCCGACGCATGCTCGGAAACAATTTGACGCATGCTCGGAAGCATTAAACTTCCCTTCTATAGTGCTGTCGAACGTGTTTTATGCCGCTGTGTTACTGACCGTCGGAATTTGGTGTGATCGTGTGTAGGCAAGACAGTTTGAGCGAAATTCCGTCGGAATTCCGACGGGAAAACCATCAGAGCTTTTTCCGACGAGAATTCCGACCGTGTGTACGCGGCATTAGAATTTTGTAAGGAAATTGGTGTCATTTTAAAAGTTACTTTAAAAGCGTCAAACGTATGGTGAGTTCCCTTTGTGGACACAAGGTGTCGCACTGAGTGGATGGGATTGTTCATAGCGGTGCCGGATCATTAACATGAGGACACAGATTGCTTCCACTTCATTGAAAATTGGACGTTTATTGTTACATTTTGTGGACTGCACTGTCCTATAATCATTAGAAGGACATGAGACAAAAATGTTGGAATCAGAGACTGTACAAGGTCATTTCACAAAGTTCTCTCTGTAACTGTTGCAATTTTATTCATGTCCGGTAAAATTATCTCAACTCCTTCTATGTCGGAATGATGTGTCCTCTGCCTCCTGCCATTACACAAACCCTTAGTAATTCTTATATAAGATTACGTATAACACGCACTTTTCCCCCCTTAAAATCGGGGGAAAGTCGTGGGTGCGTGTTATACAGTAGGATAAAGCTGCGCCAATATAGGAAAATGAATAAATAAACATATAAAACATATAAATTGCAAACCATCAGATTAATTAGATGGAAAAAAACTGGTCTCATACAGAACAGTCCAGACAAAAGGTAAGTTAGTCCAGAAAAAATCAATCTAAACATCAGGCATGGGATAGGTTAAATCCACCGATCAGACGTATTTTAAATTGACACCCCAGTGCTCGTGCTACAATTCATCCACTGTGACATGTATGCAAACGGTGCTTCATCCCGACCACCTGATGAATGGGAGGCTTACCAGAAAATGTGAATAATAAGGCATTGGATATAAGCTTGAAATGTATCCAGTAGTCCAGCGCTGATAGGGTTAACGGCAGCTCCAGGAAAGAGACACTCCAAATGAGAACAGGGAGGGAGGGGAGGAACCCGTCCTGAAATCCGTTCACAAACCAGATAGCCAGCCAAATCCTAATACAATCCTGGCAGCGCCATAGTTCACCCCCCAAAAAAAGTGACAAAAATAGTGCGCGGCGCCGAACAATAGCGAGCGGCGCCGAAAAACACAGAAGCGCCTCAGAAAAAGACCGAGCCGACTGTCCGGCTCCGCTCATAGTCCCTCCTCCCTGCACTCGCTCCCGTAACAGCAGGGAGGCGGGACTGCGAGCAGAGCCGAATAGTCGGCTCGGTCTTTTCCGGCGGCGCTTCAGTCTTTTTCAGCGGCGATTCGGTCTTTTTCGGCGGCGCACGCGTGGTCTGTCTCGGCGGCAGGAAATTTAAACGTGGGCAAGGCTGCAAATGACACTGGGCAAGCTGCAAATGACGCTGGGCAAGGCTGCAAATGACACTGGGCAAGGCTGCAAATGACACTGGGCAAGGCTGCAAATGACACTGGGAAAGCTGCAAATGATGCTGGGCAAGCTGCAAATGACGCTGGGCAAGGCTGCAAATGACGCTGGGCAGGCTGCAAATGACGCTGGGCAAGGCTGCAAATGACGCTGTGCAAGCTGCAAATGACACTGGGCAAGCTGCAAATGACGTTGGGCAAGCTGCAAATGACACTGGGCAAGCTGCAAATGACGCTGGGCAAGTTGCAAATGACGCTGGGCAAGCTGCAAATGATGCTGGGCAAGGCTGCAAATGACGCTGGGCAAGCTGCAAATGATGCTTAAATGTAAGTTTTTTTTTTTTTTCCCTAGACTTCCCTCCTAAAACTTTTTTTCCTTAAAATGCCATCCTAAACTTGGGGTGCGCATTATACGCCGGTGCGTGTTATACGCCGATAAATACGGTAACTTTCAGTGTTGTATTTCAGGAATAACGTATCATCTCTCTGCTGCCTGACCCTGGGGGGGACAAAGCAAGAGACAAGCAAAACGCCACCTTAGCAGGCAAGTGACAATCCGCATCTGGTGACAAGCGTTGTGGCAGGTGACACGCTCAGGGCTCCCACTGATTCTGCATTATGGTGAGTTGAATGATTTCATTTTATATAACAATGTAATAATAGAAATAATGTGCTTGAATCATCCTGACACCATAACAACCATGGTGCCGGTGTTCTGTTGAGAATGGTCCCCCCGGCGGATAAGGCCCCCCCTGTACTGCGCAGGCGCAGCGCTTGCGCAGTACGAACCAGAACGGAGCCGCCGGAAAAAGCCGGAGCTGAACACAGTGAGTCAGCTCTACGCGGGGCCTGCGTTCCAACACTGTTTAGGACCCCTGGCAGGCTCGCTTCGCTCGCCACACTTCGGGCGCGGCCTCGCTCCTCTCGGCATCTTTTTATTCTAGCTCTATGACCACTTGAGTGGTGGGGCTTGAACCTGGACTCAGTGTGCAGGCGCCGTGTAGAGCTCACGATCAGCTGTTCACCTTCGGCTATTTTCGGCGGCTCCGTTGTGCTTCGTACTGTGCAAGCCCTGCGCCTGCGCAGTAGAGGGGGGACCTTATCCGCCAGGGGACCTTTTTCGGCAAGACACCAGGATAATTGAAGTGCCATCACCAGCCATTTCCCAGATAAATTTCCAGCAAAAAAAAAAACGTATTTTCTGGCAATGCCCCTCCCGATGACTAGACTCTGGATCTGCCCCTGCGCTGCTGTCAATCCAATGCAATGGCATGGGCGCCGGGGGGCGGGGCCAAGCCCAGCATTAGTGTCTGTGGATAGCGAATGCTGGACTCGGGAGCGCACCCGCAAGATAACCCCCGGGAGAGCGCTTCTCCTAGGGGGTTATCTTATGTGGGGAGGAGCCGCAAAGGCTGCCGGGGGACCCCAGAAGAGAATGTTCGGGGCCACTGCACACTGGAGGTAAGTATGAAATGTTTGTTATTTTAAAAAAAACAATCACTTTAACCACTTAACGACCGCGCCATAGCCAAATGACGGCTACAGCGCTGTCCTGTTCCTCTCTCCCCTCTCTGTACTGATTGGTACAGTGTGAGGCGAGCGGAGAGATCGGGTGCAGAAGCGCTGTGGGCTGTATCTGTAGTGCCCACAGCGCTGATTTGTGCCCATTGCAGCCTCATCTATCCATCCATGCTCAGCCATCCATCCCTAATCAGCAATACTCATCCATGCTCAGCAATCCATCCATACTCAGCAATACTCATCCATGCTCAGCAATCCATCCATACTCAGCAATACGCATCCATCCATCCATGCTCAGCCATCCCATCCACCCCCATCCACATTCAGCCATCCCATCCATACTCAGCCGTACTCAGTAGTACCCAGGCGTACTCAGTCATACTCATTCATGCTCAGTCATCCCATCCATACTCAGCCATCCCCATCCACGGCTCATCCATCCCCGTTCATGCTCATCCATGCCACATCAGTTCTCATCCATGCCACTACAGTGCCTCACAAAAGTGTAATAGGTACTCAAATTCAATTTGAAACTTATGTTCCTAGAACACCTGATGGTGCTCCCTGCATGTTGGGCCTCTGTATGTGGCCAGGCTGAGTAAAAGTCTCACACATGTGGTATTGTCATACTCTGGAAGGGTAGGAGAATCTATTTTGGGGTATAATTTATGCTATGTATATGCTGTTTGTTAGAAATATTGTATAAATGGACAACTCTGTGTAAAAAAAAAAACATGTTTTTATTTTCTTTACACATTTTACAAAAACTTGTAGAAAAAAAATGACATGTTCAAAAGACTCATTATGCCTTATAGATTATACATTGGGTTGTTTTCTTTCCAAAATAGGGTCATTTTAGGGGCATTTCCATTGCCCTGGTGCTCCAGGGCCTTCAAAAGTGCAAGAGGTAGTCAGGATATTATATGTGTAATTTATGCTCCAAGAACGCCTGAAGGTGCTCCCTGCATGTTGGGCCTCTGTATGTGGCCACGCTGTGTAAAAGTCTCACACATGTGGTATCGCCGTACTCGGGAGTAATAGCAGAATGTGTTTTGGGGTGTAATTTGTGCTATGCATATGCTGTGTGTGAGAAATAACCTGATAATATAACAATTGTGTGAAAAAAAAAAAGAAAAAAAAAATCTTGATTTTGCAAAGAATTGTGGGAAAAAATTACAACTTCAAAAAAACTCACCATGCCTCTTTCTAAATACCTTGGAATGTCTGATTTCCAAAAAGG
>CM053027.1:607676291-607936291 GCA_028564925.1 Lithobates sylvaticus | reverse complement strand
TATTAGATAATGTGGGATAGAATGTTGCCAAGCGAGAAGGCGTCAAATACCATCTAAGGGACAATTTTTGTGTGAGTTCCCACAACGCAGAGCTTTTCGTGGATTTGTATACACTTTGTGAAGCTTGTTCCCATTGTGATTCTGTATAAGTCGTTGCTAGATCATTTTCCCAGTGTGTATGTGGTGTGGATTTAGTAAATACACGCTTTTGGTTCAGGGTGTTGTATACAAGTGAAATACCCTTCTGTTTAGGAAATTCAAAGTGCAGGTATTTCCATATTACTGAAGAAACTGTATATAAGAGAGGTTTGATTTTGTTAAGGCATTTCAGAAGTTTGGAATATGCAATAAAGTCTGATTCAGGCAAGTGAAATTCATTTTGGAGGGTTGAAAAGGATTTTGGGTTTGAGTCATGAAATAGTTGATTTATGAATGAGATTTTTCGGTTAGACCAATGGGATGTAGATAATTCAGGTGAGATGTGGTTTAAGACTTCTATAGGTATCGGTATCTGTGTAGTAGTGGGTTCTTGATGGATAGTTTGGGTTAGAATTTTCCATGCTCTGACCGTGGCTATCATGGTAGGGGGAATCGCTTTTGGTATTTTAGCGTCTAATGGAGTGCTCAACAACCAATTTTTTAAACTAGGACGAAATAGTAAGGAAAGTTCTATATTGCACCAGTTTTTATTCGGATCTTGCTGAAACCACTCAGTTGCTTGAGCTATGATCGCTGCAGTGTGATAATCTGTAAAATCTATTGAACCTGATCCTCCCGCTAATTTGTGTATCCTAAGTATAGAATGAGCCATCCAGACATTTAGCTTGCACTTATGCTGCTAATATAAAAATGATTATATATCGCCCTCTGCTGGAAGATAAGCATAGCTTCATGCAAACAACTTTTTACATTTTGGGCTGGGTTTTGCCCCATGTCTTTATATAGACCAAACTTTCTAAACAAAGGGCCAGTTTACTGTCCTTCAGACTTTAGGGGGGGGGGGGAGGCCAAACTGCGGCCAGTGGGAAAAGAAAATGTTATTGGCATCAGTGGGGGGTAAACAATGCCCCGTCTTCGGCATTAGGTGGAGAAATAGTGCCCCATTGTTGTCAGTGGCAGGAATTATGCTCCATTTCTGGCTTTAGAAGGCAGAATGGTGTCTCATATCAGTGGGATGAATAGTACCCCAAGGGACGGATAAAGGCAGGCAGAGGGCCGCATCTGGCCCCCGGGCCGCAGTTTGGAGACCCCTGGTATAGAGGCATCAAAACCCTCTCAAAATGTAATGTTTGGTGTGCTGGTATCATCGCTGCTGGTATCACTGTGGTGACATAGAGTTTATCACCATGATAGTGTAAGTGACTTTGGAAGCTCAGTATTAGTATTAGATCCGCAAGATTCAGGTTATAGATATAAAGCCGGGGGTACCAGGCCATATGGTGCCCATGCAGGGCAGCCTCGGCCTAAAGCTGGGTATACACAGGTAGTTTTTCTGCCTTCAACAACGTGGTGGAACAAAAAACAAAAAAAACCTGACATCCCTACAAAAATCCTCCAATACTAAAACTGATACTTTTTTTGTCTTTTTTTGGCGATTTCATTGCGACTCGCATTGCCTCCTGTTAACTGAAGTTGCAACAATGAAATCGGAGGTCGAAATTGCACTGATCTACGGCTTTGAAATCGCACTGAAGTACCGCAATTTCAAAGCCGCACATCAGTGCAATTTGGACCTCCGATTTCTTTGTAGCTTGCAACTTCATTTAACAGAAGTCAATGCGAGTCACAATGAAATCGCAAAAAAAGTAGTGCAGAAACCTTTTTCAAAGTCGTTGCTTGAGTCGCAACAATTTGAACTGTTCCAATGCTGGCAATGGGGTGTGACTTGTCGTGCAATTTTTGCATGGTGTGAACCATAAAAAAAAAAATGAATGCATCCAAGGGCAAAATAGGTCCAGTATCAGCAATTGATATCGGCAAAGTACTTTGCTACAAAACCCAGAACCTGCTTTCACTATACCTGGTCTCCCACAGTACACAGAACATGGGAATACAATGGTTTTAGTAAATAGAAACTGATAAATACCTTTTATTCATCGGCTCTATATAGCAATTAGAGCAATCTTGTGACTTCTATCAGTGTGTGCTGATAGCTTGTAGGAGGTGTTTTCATTTCTCCCACGATTGTCCTATCAGGCTTTAAGACCCCTGACCCGCTGTCTGGACAGTGCTGATTGGCCCTGTGCTGATCACATGCACTCTCCCAAGAAAAAAAAATAAACTATCTAGCAATACACACCAAACTGAGCATGTGCAGCCTGACTCCATAGACTCTAAATATCAGGCTCTTTATGGGAGTCAGTGGAAGAAGGGGAGGATCAGAGAAGACCGGATCAAACAGCCTTCTTACACAATGCAGAGGATTAACCCCTTAGGTTCCACACTATGGGGTATAACAAGCACGCTTTACTGCATATACAGACTGATTTTACTGCTGTGGGTTTAGTAACACTTAAATCATTCATCATTAACCACTTAAGGACTGGGCCTCTTTTTGAGATTTGTTGTTCACAAGTTAAAAACTGTTTTTTTTTTTTTTGCTTGAAAATTACTTAAAACCCCCAAACATTATACATTTTTTTTCTAACACCCTAGAGAATAAAATGGCGGTCGTTGCAATACTTTCTGTCACACCGTATTTGCGCAGCGGTCTTACAAGCACACTTTTTTGGAAAAAATACACATTTTTGAATTAAGAAATAAGACAAGTTAGTCCAATTTTTTTTTTTTTTATATGGTGAAAGATAATGTTACGCTGAGTAAATTGATACCCAACATGTCACGCTTCAAAATTGCGCCCGCTCGTGGAATGGCGACAAACGTTTACCCCTAAAAATCTCCATAGGTGACGTTTAAAAAATTCTACAGGTTGGATGTCTAGGGCTAGAATTATTGCTCTCGCTCTACCAATCACGGCGATACCTTATATGTGTGGTTTGACCACTGTTTTCGTATGCGAGTGCTACTCACGGATGTTACATAGTTACATAGTAGGTGAGGTAAAAAAAAAAAAGACACAAGTCCATCAAGTCCAACCTATGTGTGTGATTATATGCCAGTATTACATTGTATATCCCTGTATGTTGTGGTCGTTCGGGTGCTTATCTTATATTTTCTTGAAATTATCGAGACCACCGCCTGTGGAAGGGAAGTCCACATCATTGCCGCTCTTACAGTAAAGAACCCTCTACGTAGTTTAAGGTTAAACCTCTTTTCTTCTAATTTTTAGAGTGGCCACGTGTCTTATTAAACTCCCTTCCACAAAAAAGTTTTATCCCTATAGTGGGGTCACCAGTACGGTATTTGTAAATTGAAATCATATCAATAATCAAGCGTCTCTTCTCCAGAGAGAATAAGTTCAGTGCTCGCAACCTTTCCTCATAACGAATATCCTCCAGACCCTTTATTAGCTTTGTTGCCCTTCTTTGTACTCGCTCCATTTCCAGTACATCCTTCCTGAGGACTGGTGCCCAGAACTGGACAGCATACTCCAGGTGCGGCCGGACCAGAGTCTTGTAGAGCTGGAGAATTATTGTTTTATCTCTGGAGTTGATCCCCTTTTTAATGCCAATATTCTGTTTGCTTTGTTAGCAGCAGCTTGGCATTGCTGAGCCTATCATCTACTAGGACCCCCAGGTCTTTTTCCATCCTAGATTCCCCCAGAGGTTCTCCCCCCAGTCTATAGATTGCGTTCATATTTTTGCCACCTAAATGCATTATTTAAAAATTTTCTACATTGAACCTCATTTGCCATGTAGTTGCCCCCCCCCATTAATTTGTTCAGCTCTTTTTGCAAGGTTTCCACATCCTGCGGAGAAGTTATTGCCCTGCTTAGCTTGGTATCATCCGCAAATACAGAGATTGAACTGTTTATCCCATCCTCCATTGCATTTATGAACAAATTAAATAGGATTGGTCCCTCCACAGAACCCTGGGGGACCCCACTACCCACCTCTGACCATTCCGAGTACTCCCCATTTATCACTACCCTCTGAACTCGCCCTTGTAGCCAGTTTTCAATCCATGTACTCACCCTATGGTCCATGCCAACGGACCTTATTTTGTACAGTAAACATTTATGGGGAACTGTGTCACATGCTTTTGCACTGACTGAATTCCCTAAGTACCCTCGGGTGCAAGCCATCTGGTCCCGGTGATTTATTAATGTTAAGTTTCTCAAGTCTAATTTTAATTCTGTCCTCTGTTAACCATGGAGGTGCTTCCTGTGATGTGTCATGAGGATAAACACTGCAGTTTTGGTTACTGAAGCCCCCCGATTCCCTCGTGAAGATTGAGGAGAAGAATTAATTCAATACCTTCACCATCTTCCCATCCTTTGTAACCAGATGTCCTTCCTCATTCTTTATGGGGCCAATATGGTCTGTCCTCCATTTCTTACTGTTTTCATACTTAAAGAATTTCTTGGGATTTTTTTTGCTCTCCTCCGCTATGTGTCTTTCATGTTCTATCTAGGTCATCCTTATTGCACCCTTACATATCTTGTTGCATTCTTTATAAAGTCTGAATGCTGATGATGGTCCCTCAACCTTGTATTTTTTTGAAGGCCTTCTCCTTTGCTTTTATATGCATTTTTTTACATTGGAGTTAAGCCATCCAGGACTTTTGTTCGCTCTTTTAAATGTATTACCCAATGGGATGCATTGGCTAATGCCCTTATTTAATATGCTCTTAAAACAAACCTATCTCTCCTGGGTTTTCTTTGTTCCTAAGATTTTATCCCAATTTATGCCTTCTAGCAAGGTTCGTAGTTTAGGGAAGTTGGCTCTTTTGAAATTCAGTGTCTTTGTATTCCCCTTATGTTTCCTATTTGTGTGATTTATACTGAAGCCAATTGACCTGTGATCGCTGTTACCTAAATTGCCCCGTATTTCTACATCAGGTCTGTATTGTTGGTAATCAGTAGATCCAGTAAAGCTTTATTTCTAGTTTGTGCGTCTACCATCTGACCCATAAAATTGTCCTGCAAGACATTTAGGAACTGGCGAGCCTTAGAAGAATGCGCAGTTCCCTCCGCCCAGTTTATGTCTGGGCAGAGGGAACCGCGCATTCATCTAAGGCTCGCCAGTATGCATTCGCATCTGCACACGAGCTTGTCGGGACCGGGCGCGTTTACATTTTTTTGCTTATTTATTTTACATTTTTTATTTTTTATTTTTACACTGTTCTTTTAAAAAATTTAAATTGTGTCACTTTTATTCCTATTACAAGGAATGTAAACATCCCTTGTAATTGAAAAAAAGCATGACAGGACCTGGTAAATATGAGACCTGGGGTCAAAAAGACCTCAGATCTCATATTTACACTAAAATGCAATACAAAACTTTAAAAGATTTTGTCATTTAAAAAGATACAAAAAAAACACGGCCCTTTAAGAGCTATGGGCGGAAGTGATGTTTTGACGTTGCTTCCACCCTGCAATGATATGGAGACAGATGGGGGCCATCTTCCCCTCACTCGTCTCCATGTCACACAAGGGTTTACATCCAATTGCCTCCGCCGCTGCCAATGACTTCGGTAAGCGTCGGAGGGCACCGGAGCGCTGCGGGGAGGGTGGCCTTTCCCACCGCCGATAAAAGTGATCTTGTGGCGAATCTGCCACAGAGACCACTTTTATCTTGAAGCAGACTGCCCGCTGAAGAAGAGGATACCGGGGTTATGGTAGCTAGCTGCTGCCATAACAACGATACTCCTTTTCAAAGTACCGACGTATAACGACGGTGGGCGGTCCGGAAGTGGTTAATGGCATCTTTATTGTTAACATAGTTTTCCATATATCAATAAGCCCCCCGTCCACAGACTACGTTACCCACCACAACACATTTGTGGGGGAAGAGACCCTTGTCCTCTCAACATTGGAATAAGCTGCTTTGTCAATGCAGGTGTTTGGAAGCTGGCAGTGGGTTATAGGGGGGATGAGGATGACAGGGGGAAGGGGGTTAGCATTGTGGCGTTGGTGTGCCAGGTGTGATGAGGATGACGGGGAGTAGTGTATTAGGAAGGTTGCAGTGGGGTGTAATGAGGATGAGGATGATCCACTACAGCCTGTGGCCTCATGCTTTTATAGGAGGCGGATCATCCATCAATCAAGATGTGACACCCCACCCACTGTTTTCTTTTATAGTTACTGGGCATGGAGGAGGGAGGGACCGGGCTGTCATTTAGGATCTGTAAACACGCCCACATGTGTGATGTCAATACCATGTGACCTGAAAAGCTCAACTCATAAACGAAATGTTGTCTCCAGCAATAGAGACCAAACTGAGCATGTGCAGATTTATCACTCTGTCTGTGTCTTATCTGGCCTTGCCCCGAGAGACCCTGCAGGAAGGGGAGGATCTGTCCATACAGGACCAAAGAACCTTTTTACACAATGCAGAGCAGTGGCGGCTGGTGCTCCAAATTTTTGGGGGGGCGCAAACAAACAGCCTCACTGTGCCATCAAACGCTGCCACTGTGCCCATCAAACGCTGCCACTGTGCCCCAAGTGCTGCCACTGTGCCCATCAAACGCTGCCACTGTGCCCATCAAACGCTGCCACTGTGCCCCAAGTGCTGCCACTGTGCCCCAAGTGCTGCCACTGTGCCCCAAGTTCTGCCACTGTGCCCCTTAAGTGCTGCCACTGTGCCCCAAGTTCTGCCATTGTGCCCCAAGTTCTGCCATTGTGCCCCTTAAGTGCTGCCATTGTGCCCCTTAAGTGCTGCCATTGTGCCCCTTAAGTGCTGCCATTGTGCCCCTTAAGTGCTGCCACTGTGCCCCCTGCCTGCCCCTCTGCACTTACCTTGTCCCGGTGTGCAGCTGATGACGGCGTCAGGCGACGAGCGGTGTCTCCGTCGGATGTCTTCTCCCGCGCTCCTCCTGTCTTCTTCTGCTGTGATTGGACGCTAGGTGATTGGACGCCTAGCGTCCAATCACAGCGCCTGTGACTTCAGCCAATCAGGTGACAGGTAACAGACCTGGCAACCTGATTGGCTGAGAGGCGGGTCTGTGTTAGGGAAGCGATGTATTCGCTTCCCTAACACAATACTGTGTAATCAGCGAACGCACAGCCGTGCGCCCGCTGTTTACACTTAGGGAAGCCTATTAGAGCACACCGCTCTAATAGGGTCCCCTATTAGAGCTTACAGCTCTAATATGGGCGCTTCCAGCAACACCCCCCCCACTGTAATTCAGATGCCCGGCGCCCGATCAGGGGCCGGACACCTGAATAGGGGGCGGCAGCGGTGACAATAGATAGATTCATGCAATGCATGAATCTATCTATTGGTGATAGAGCGGTGCAGGAGAGGGGGGGCGGCGCTCCTGCGCCCTCTATGCACGCACCGCCACTGATGCAGAGCATTAACCCCTTAAGTTCCAAAGTGAGTATAACAAGCATGCTATTCTGCATACACAGACTGATTTTACTGTTGTGGGTTTAGTAACAGTTTAAGAAAAAGTATCAGTACTCATACCTGGTCTTAAAAAAAATGGTATCGGTCCATCCCTACTGGCTGTTGGTCTGTACATCCTATCCGTAGGCAGCTGTTGCAAATACAGTGGGTGTATTGTGCCATCTGCACAGTGTACACGCCTGAAGCTACCCCAATTGCTGTTGTTCTGCGCATCCTATCCATAGGCAGCTGTTGCAAATACAGTGGGTGTATTGTGCCATCTGCACAGTGTACACGCCTGAAGCTACCCCAATTGCTGTTGTTCTGCGCATCCTATCCGTAGGCAGCTGTTGCAAATACAGTGGGTGTATTGTGCCATCTGCACAGTGTACACGCCTGAAGCTACCCCAATTGCTGTTGGTCTGCGTATCCTATCCGTAGGCAGCTGTTGCAAATACAGTGGGTGTATTGTGCCATCTGCACAGTGTACACGCCTGAAGCTACCCCAATTGCTGTTGTTCTGTGCAACCTATCCGCAGGCAGCTGTAGCAATTACAGTCGGCGTATTGTGCCATCTGCACAGTGTACGCCTAAAGCTACCCCAATTTCTGGTGTTCTGATAATAATACTACAGGCAGGCAGTTGATTCTGCTAGCTGCAGTATATCAGTATATATATCCCATCTTTGTGCAGCTACATCTCCCTGCAGGCCATTAGTATGTCTGGAAGGCCAACAATGAGAGGCAGACAGTCACGAGGCAATACAAGAGGGCAAGCAGGCTCTGTGTTTAGAGACAACAATGCTGGTCTTGGACGCGGTGCAACCTCATCAGCACGTGACCATGGGACACGCTCATCCTTTTTTTCGGCAGCTGGACATGTTGAGCCGCAAAATGCCGAAGACTTGGTAGAGTAGATGACCAAGCCGTCCTCATCCTCCTCATCCTCCTCATCCTCTCTCACCCAGGCTCAGGGTACTGGCAAAGCAGCTGCCAACGCGGCCTCTTCCCTAGGCTCAATAGCATCAGTCACTCCTTCTCTAGCCCCACCATGTCCTCCTGAGGAGTCCCCCCGAACTGTTTGAGCACAGTGTTGGGTACATGCTTCATGAGGATGCCCAGCATTTTGAAGGCTCTGATGATGATACCCAGCTAGAGGAAGGCAGTAACGTGAGCCCAGAGAGAAGGGATGCCCAAGAAGGACAGCAATCTGGCAGTCATGTTCCCACAGCTGCAGCATACTGCCAGGTTTGCTCCAGTGATGAGGAGGGAGGGGATGATGAGGTCACTGACTCCACATGGGTGCCTGAGAGGAGGAGGAGGAGGCACATCTCCAATGAGGTATCAGAAGCCAGCTTAAGGGCAGCACACCGTCTGCATCACACCGCACAGCATGTGCAGGGCGCTGCCTCTGCGCGTTATTCCAAAAGTTCTTTGGTGTGGGTCTTTTTTGAGACGAGTGGATCAGATTGCACCACTGCTATTTGCAACATATGTCTCAAGCGTATCTCGCGTGGCCAAAACATCAGCCGCTTGGGCACCACATGCTTGACCAGACATATGTCGACCTGCCATGCAGTTCGTTGGCAAGTGTGCCTAAAAGACCCACACCAAAGAACAAAGCGGAGCTCTCCTTGCTCCTCATCAGCTGGGATCTCCAACCCCACTATACCTTCAGTCCTCTCTGAAACCTGCACTGAGAGGAATGAAGGTGTAGAATTAGGTGTGTTACAGCCAAGTACTTGCGGGCAATCTGCTATCGGTACACCGACGTCCGATTGTACCAGGCAAATTTCCCTGCCCCAGCTGCTGCACCGTCGAAAGAAGTTCACTCCCAGCCACCCACATGCCCAGCAGTTGAATGCTAGCTTGGCTAAATTGCTAGCACTTTAACTGCTGCCTTTTCAGTTGGTAGACTCAGCCCCCTTCCGTGAGTTTGTGGAATGTGCAATTTCTCAGTGGCAGGTTCCCAAACGCCACTTTTTCTCACGGAAGGCGATTCCGGCTCTCTACCGGCATGTGGAAGGCAATGTCTTGAGGCAGAACAGAGGCAGGAAGAGGAGGACTTCCTTACCTCTCAAGGCCCCCTTTATCCAGACAGTGTTCCTGCTGGCCCGCCGATCACACAGGAAGAGGAGGAGGAGGAGGATTGGTTCAGCATGGAGGTGGAGCCTGGCACTCAGCATCAGCAGCAGCCTTTTAGGGATCATTCTGTCAGGGTTTCCGTCCGCTGCGCACGCTAGTGCGCAGGCGCACGGGTTCGGCTTCCCGGCTCATAGCCAGTGACAGGGAAAGAATGCGGCGGCGCGTGCGCACTCGTGTTCCCGCCAAGCGGCGCGCGCGCATGCGCAGTAGCGCGGCATCACCCCATGTGACCTCAGCGGCCCTATAAAAGGAGGGCCTCTGTGCCCAGACAGACGCTGGTTCGTCTGACAGCTGCTTCCTGTTGTATCCTGTACTTGTCCCTTGAAGATTGTCTTACCTGTTGCCAAACCCGGATCGTCCTGACTACTCTGCCTTCTCCTGCCCTTGACCTTCGGCTTACTTACCTGGATTTGTTACCTTCTTCTGCCCTGGACCTTTGGCCTGTACCTTGGACTCTTCTGCTCAAAGATACCTTGTCTACCAGTGTTTGACCCTCAGCCTGCCTTGGACCCTTTTGCTCAAAGATACCTTGCCTATCAGTGTGTGACCCCCGTCCTGCATTTCACCTAACCTGCTTGTGTTTGATTCCCAGCCTGCTTGCTGTGTTCTCTATTAGGAACCCGTGGACATTCTACCCAGCTCCAGTCTACCCTTCTCTACAACATCAGGAGCCCACGCCTGGTCACCATCCCTCCGGTGGCTTGTGCCTCTTGGTGCCAACTGTCCCTGTAGCACTTTCAGGGCAGTGGGCGCTGAGTCGCAAGGGCAACCGCTCTCGGCATCTTGGCCTCGGTGAGTACTAAGTTCCTGACAGTACGAACCAGCCATGACAGAGGCCAACAGAGCGGGTTCTCCACTGGACATGTTATGTCAGCAAGTGTCTGCCCTCACGGAGGCGGTACAGAAACTTCAGGAAGGCTACGCCCAAGTCGATACACGACTCCAACAACTGACCACGGCCGCTCCTCTAACTAATTCAGCTTCCGGGTCTACTAGTGGGACTTCTGCACCTCAGGCTCAACCTCCACCTGCCATGATGATGGCCGTACCTGAACCCAAGGTACCAATTCCAGAACGATTTTCAGGTGATCGCAGGAAGTTCAGGTCCTTCAAAAATGCTTGTTCCTTGTACCTTGCCCTGCAACCCCGAACCTTCTCCTCAGAAATTGTCAAAGTGGGGTTTATCATCTCCCTTCTCTCCGAGGAACCCCAATCTTGGGCCCATGGCCTCATGGAACAAAGAAACCCTCTCCTTAATACTGTTGATACATTTTTTGAAGCAATGGGCCAACTCTACGATGACCCCCAACGTAAGGCCACGGCTGAGGCCACTCTACATACCCTCTCCCAGGGTAAAAGGCCTGTAGAGGACTATACAGCGGAGTTCCGCAAATGGTCTGCCGATACCACCTGGAATGAGGCAGCCCTCCTCTACCAGTATCGACTGGGATTGAGGGAGAGTTTGAAGGACGAGATAGCCCGGGTTGAGCCTCCTACTTCTTTAGAGGAGTTGATCCAGGTAGCCACCAAGCTGGATCGACGTATGCGGGAACGTCGCTCAGAACGTGTACAAGGGTCCCGACCAATATGGGTTTCCCCAAGGATGCCAACTGCTTATCCGACCGTTCCATCCGGTCCAGCGGCCCCTGAAGGGGAACCAATGCAACTAGGCTTAGTTCGTCCCCGCCTTACCCAGGAGGAACGGCAACGAAGACGGAGATCCAATCTGTGCCTCTATTGCGGGGGTCCCGGACATTTCCTCCTAAATTGTCCCATCCGGCCTAGTAAGTTGCCATCTCAGCCTTTCATGAATTGTCAAGCCGTCAATCGGGCCCAGACTTATGTGACTCTTTCTGTTTCCCTACAGCTAGCGGGAGGGAAGATCCGGCTACCAGCTTCCTGGATATCTCTATCGCCAAGGAATGGCACATTCCTTGCTTCAACAAGTCAAATCCCCTATTGGTCCATTTGGCTGATGGGTCCCTGCCACAATCTGGTCCAGTAACCCAGGAGACTTCTCCTATCCTCACCACCACAGATTCCGGCCACCAAGAGTTCCTACGGTTTGATCTCATATCTTCTCCAATGTTTCCCATCATCCTTGGACTTCCCTGGCTGCAAGCTCATGATCCCCAAATTCACTGGAACAGGAAGGAGGTCTCCTTCTCGTCACCATATTGTCACCAACACTGCACCTCTCCAACCTCCTGCTCCGTCCTATCGGTCATCTCGACATCAGAGAATCTTCAGCACATTCCCCCGGTCTATCAAGACTTTAAAGATGTCTTTGACAAGAAAAAGGCCGACCACCTACCACCACATCGGGCCTATGACTGCCCCATCGAATTGCTCACAGGCTCCGCAATTCCCTTTGGGCGCATATTTCCTCTGTCAGAGACCGAACTAAAGGCCCTCAAGGCCTACATTGACGAGAATCTCGAGAAAGGCTTTATTCGGCCATCCACCTCTCCAGCAGGCGCTGGTATTTTCTTCGTTGGTAAAAAAGATGGTTCACTCAGGCCCTGCATTGATTATCGGGAGCTTAATAAAATCACTATAAAAAAACGATATCCTTTACCACTTATTCCCGAACTCTTCCAGCGGTTCCGGTCAGCTAAAGTTTTCTCTAAACTCGACTTAAGGGGTGCCTACAACCTTGTCAGAATCCGTGCAGGGGATGAGTGGAAGACAGCCTTCAGGTCTCGCTTTGGCCACTATGAATATTTGGTGATGCCATTTGGCCTATGTAACGCTCCAGCTACTTTCCAGCACCTGGTTAATGAAATTTTTAGAAAATACTTGGATGACTTTTTAGTCGTGTACTTAGACGACATTCTCGTTTTTTCAGCCACTCTGGAGTTGCACCGGGAACATGTCAGAAAGGTCCTCACCATTCTCAGAGCCCATCAGCTCTATCTTAAAGCTGAAAAATGCGAGTTTGAAAGATCTACAGTACAATTTCTGGGGTTCATCATCTCAACTAAAGGCACCTCCATGGACCCACAAAAGGTCAAGGCAGTGGTAGACTGGCCACCTCCCAAGGACAAAAGAGCCGTACAGAGGTTCATCGGTTTTGCTAATTTTTACAGGAGGTTCATCGCCGGATTCTCTGCCATCGTGGGGCCAATCACTCAACTGACCCGCCTACACAACCGTTTTCAGTGGTCCCAGGAAGCCCAGGAAGCTTTTGTCAAACTAAAGACTCTCTTCACGTCCGCTCCTATCTTATGGCACCCAGACCCACTGCTACCTTTTGTTCTGGAGGTGGACGCCTCGGAGTCGGCCACAGGTGCCATCCTCTCCCAACGCCATGGGCCGAAAGCCCTGTTACACCCAGTGGCCTTCGCCTCCCGAAGACTCAATCCGGCCGAGAAAAACTATGACGTGGGTGATCGGGAGCTATTGGCCATCAAATCCGCGCTGGAGGAGTGGAGATACCTCCTTGAAGGAGCAGTTCACCCAATTACCATTTTTACAGACCATAAAAATCTTGAATACCTTCGCACTGCTAAACGCTTAAGACCCCGTCAAGCCCGTTGGGCACTCTTCTTTTCAAGGTTTACATTCCACATTTCCTACCGGCCAGGATCAAAGAACGGCAAGGCGGATGCTCTATCCCGTATCTTCCCAGACTCCTCTCAGGTATCAGAACCCAGCACCATTCTTACTCCTCAGAACTTCCTACTACTCACACCCACGGACCTGATCTCTGCTTTATCTACTGCTTCAGCTCATTGTAAAGATCCCATTCTGGACACCCTAGAGAAACGTGAAAGTCTGTTCTGGCTCCAAGATAAAATTTTTGTCCCCTCAGAGGTAAGACCTGTAGTCTTGAGAACTTTACACGACCATAAACTAGCTGGTCACTTTGGGGTACGGAAAACCGCAGAACAGATCTCCCGCACCTTTTGGTGGCCAGGCTGGAGAAGGGATTGTCAAAGATACGTATCCTCCTGTATTACCTGTCAGCGAAACAAGGGTCCTAAAGCAAAGCCTTGGGGTTTACTCAGGCCTCTACCCATTCCAGAACGACCTTGGGCCGATATTTCGATGGATTTCATCGTAGAATTACCTCCATCACAAGGTTTTACCACCATCCTAGTGGTAGTGGATCGGCTGTCCAAAATGAGTCACTTTTTGCCCATGATCGGCACTCCCTCTGCTCTGGAGACCGCCAACATTTTTGTCAAGGAGATTGTTAGACTTCATGGGGTACCCAAGAGCATCGTCTCGGATAGGGGCCCACAATTCACCTCAAAATTTTGGAAAGAACTTTGCAAAACCTTGGATATCAACATTTGCCTTTCATCTGCCTACCACCCACAAAGTAATGGTCAAACTGAACGCACTAATCAAACTCTTGAACAATACTTACGATGTTTCTGTTCTTCCGCACAAGACGACTGGTCCTCTCTATTATCTTTTGCAGAATTTGCATATAATAACTCCTCCCATTCGACCACAAATCAGACTCCGTTTTGGGCTAACTTTGGGTTTCATCCATCCTTTCTCCCTAATGTTGTTTCTGAATCACGGGTTCCCGCTGTACAAGAACGGATAAGGTACATTCAAACCAACTTCAAAAAACTTCAAGACGCCATGCAACATGCCCAGGAAGGATATAAAAAGTATCACAACAAGGGGAGAGAGGAGAACCCTCATTTCAAGATTGGAGAAAAGGTATGGCTGGCAACTACCCATCTTAAGATCGCGTGTCCTGCAAGGAAATTGGGTCCCAAGTTTATTGGACCATTTGAAATAAAGAAGATGGTAAATCCCGTAGCTTTTGAACTGGCCCTACCCAGTTCCTACAGAATACACCCAGTATTTCATGCCTCCCTTCTGAGACCCTTGGTCCCCAGTCCTTTTCCGAACAGAGAAGAAGGTCCTCCTCCACCTATAACAATTGATGGAGTCGAAGAATACGAAGTAGAGTCGTTACTTGGCTGCAGGAAGGTGGGTCGCCAGCTTCAATTCTTAGTAAAATGGAAGGGCTATCCACCAGAGGATAATTCTTGGGAACCATCCAGAAACCTCCATGCCCCAAGATTGATCAAGATCTTCCGACAGGAACACCCTGAGTTGATGGAGAGCCTGGGCGTCCGGAGGCCGCCCCTCAGGGGGGGGCACTGTCAGGGTTTCCGTCCGCTGCGCACGCTAGTGCGCAGGCGCACGGGTTCGGCTTCCCGGCTCATAGCCAGTGACAGGGAAAGAATGCGGCGGCGCGTGCGCACTCGTGTTCCCGCCAAGCGGCGCGCGCGCATGCGCAGTAGCGCGGCATCACCCCATGTGACCTCAGCGGCCCTATAAAAGGAGGGCCTCTGTGCCCAGACAGACGCTGGTTCGTCTGACAGCTGCTTCCTGTTGTATCCTGTACTTGTCCCTTGAAGATTGTCTTACCTGTTGCCAAACCCGGATCGTCCTGACTACTCTGCCTTCTCCTGCCCTTGACCTTCGGCTTACTTACCTGGATTTGTTACCTTCTTCTGCCCTGGACCTTTGGCCTGTACCTTGGACTCTTCTGCTCAAAGATACCTTGTCTACCAGTGTTTGACCCTCAGCCTGCCTTGGACCCTTTTGCTCAAAGATACCTTGCCTATCAGTGTGTGACCCCCGTCCTGCATTTCACCTAACCTGCTTGTGTTTGATTCCCAGCCTGCTTGCTGTGTTCTCTATTAGGAACCCGTGGACATTCTACCCAGCTCCAGTCTACCCTTCTCTACAACATCAGGAGCCCACGCCTGGTCACCATCCCTCCGGTGGCTTGTGCCTCTTGGTGCCAACTGTCCCTGTAGCACTTTCAGGGCAGTGGGCGCTGAGTCGCAAGGGCAACCGCTCTCGGCATCTTGGCCTCGGTGAGTACTAAGTTCCTGACACATTCCCAGTCCCAAGAAACCTGTGGACTTGTACGTGGCTGGGAAGAGGTGGCTGCGGATCATGTCATCCTTAGTGACCCAGAGGACTCCGGACTGAATGCCTCAGCTAACCTACGCTGCATGGCCTCCCTGATCCTGCAAAGCCTGCGGAAGGATCCTTGTATTCGTCGGATCAAGGAGGGGGATCATTACTGGCTGGCAACACAGAGACTGGGAGGTTCCAAATTCCTGGTCCTTGATAACATGTTGCTGAGGCTTCGGTCAGTCACAGAAGGAGCGGGGGAGAAGGTCTGAGAAGGTCTGACCGATGCATTCAGACAATTTTTTAGTCCGCAGCCCCAAGGTATGATCGGTTCCAGCAACCATCGCCAGCGTCTAATTTACATGGTCCAGGAATACCTAGGGGCAAGGTCAGACTTGGACACCTTTCCCACCGAAAATCCTCTGGGTTAAGGATGGATGGATCACTGGCCAGAGCTTGCACAGTATGCATTGAGCTACTGGCCTGTCCTGCATCCAGCGTTCTTTCGTAACGCACATCCAGTGCTGCTGGAGGGTTTGTAACCGATCATAGGGTGCGCCTGTCCACTGACTCGACTGATCGACTGACCTTCATAAAACTGAATTAGTCTTGGATCACCACCAGCTACCAAGCACCTGATGCTGATGTAACAGAATTTTTTTTTTTTGAAATGTCAGATCCCTTGAAGACTGCCTATGCTGATGCTGAGTGACTATCCTGTTTTGCTAAGTGACTATCCTCTTCCTCCTCAATGATCATGCTGATAGCTTGTAAGAACATTTTTGGTTCTGGGCGCCGCCACCAGTGGCTAAGGCCCAATTTTTCAGCCCCTGTTTAACAGGGGTGTGTAATTACAATTTTTGCTGCAATATTTTGCAGGAGGGTTCGTTTCTGCACTCGACTACAATATTTGTGAGTGGTTGCAGTGTTTTGGCACCAGCATCAGTGCCTAAGGCCCAATTTTTCATCCCCTGTTTAACAGGGGCGTGTAATTACAATTTTTGATTCAATACTTTGCAGCAGGGCTCATTCCTGCGCTCCAACTAGAGTTTCTGTGAGGTGTTGCAGTGTTGTTGCACCACTGCCTAAGGCTCAATTTTTCTGCCTCTGTTCAACAGGTGCATGTAATTACAATTCTTGATATAATATTTCACAGCAGGGCCCGTTCCAGCGCCCACCAAGAGTAACTGTGAGGACTTACAGTGTTGTGGCACGAGCACCACCACCAAAGGCTACGACTGTTCAACAATGGCATGTAATTACAATTCTTGATCTAATATTTCACAGCAGGGCCCACCAAGAGTAACTGTGCGGGCTTACCGTTATGTGGCAACACCACCACCACCAAATGCCCAAAATAAAAGAATTGAATAGCGTAAAACACAGAACAGAATACAAAATAAAATAGAAAAAAAATAGAAAAGTAAAAAAAGAGTAAACCAGAACAAAATGGAATAGAAAATAAAAGAACAGAATAAAATAGAATACAAAATAATGGTATAGAAAAGACTATAATAGAATAGAATATAGTAGCGTAAAACAGAACAGAATAGAAAATAAAAGACTAGAATAGAAAGAAAATAGAATAGTAAAAAAAAGGGATAGAATAGAAAATAAACAAATAGAGTAAAACAGAACAGAATAGAATAGAAAATAAAAGAACAGAATAAAATAGAACACAAAATAAAAGAACAGAATAAAACAGAATAGAAAATAAAGGAATAGAATAGAAAATAATAGAATAGAATAGAAAATAATAGAATATAATAGAGTAAAACAAAACAGAATAGAAAATAAAAGAATAGAAAAAATAGAATATAATAGAGTAAAACAGAACAAAATACAAACTAAAAGACTAGAATAGCAACAAATAGAATAGTAAAAAAAGGGATAGAATAGAAAATAAGACTAGCGTAAAGGAGAACAAAATAGAATAGAAAATAAAAGAACAGAATAAAATAGAATAGAAAATAAAGGCATAGAATAAAACAAATAGAATAGAATAAAATAGAAAAAATATAACCATCTTCTAGAATTTGAATTTAAAATAGAATAAATTAGAATTTTGAATAGAATAGAAAAGAATACTGTAGAATCGAAAATAAAAGAATATAATCATTTCCCAAAATTCTAAGAAAATAAACTAGAATTTGAATAGAATATAATAGAAAATAATAGATTAGAGTAAAGGAGAAAATAATAGAATTGACAAGAATAGAAAAGAAAAAATAGAATAGAAAAAAAACGTAGAATAGAATTGAAAAAACATTCCAAAATTTGAATTTGAATAGAAAAGAATAGAAGAGAATAAAAAATAATAGAATAAACAATAGAAAAGAATAAAGTAGAATAGAATATAATTATATAACCGTTTTCCTAAATTTGAAATTGAATAGAGTACAAAAGATAAGTATAGAAAATAAAAGAATAGAATATAAGAAAAAATAGAATGGAATAGAAAGAATATAACCATCTTCCAAAATTTGTTTTTGGAATAGAATAAATTTGATTTGAATGCAATTCAATTCGAATTCAAATGCAATTCGAAAACTTCGAATCAATTCGAAAAACACTAAAAGAATTACGAAAACGAATGAAACTAAACACATTTATGTAACTAACGAATTGAAACAAAACACATTTCTTCGCTCTGCACATGTCTTCTGGACTGCAGCTATATTTTGATGAAAGATTAAACTTTTTTCTTTTGTACAGTTGCTGAATATTACAACATGTCGGGAATTTATTTAAACGGATGTGAAATGTTACAGATCCACTTTAAATGAACCCCGTGAATGAAATGGAATGTAATATCTCATGAATGCTGACTCAGAGAAAATGTGGATGAGTTTGCAGAGCTAAAGGTTGTTCCATTTTGGAAGGAGTGCGGAATGAGGGGAAGCCCATCTGTGTGGCGGGAGAATTATCACTTCTAGAAACACGAGAGGCCCAGCAAGGGGAAAACGTTCCACACACACATAGGAACACACATAGGAACACACATAGGAGCGCAGACTAACATAGGAGCGCAGACCCACATAGGAGCGCAGACCCACATAGGAGCGCACCCACATAGGAGCGTACCCACATAGGAGTGCACCCACATAGGAGCGTACCCACATAGGAGCGTACCCACATAGGAGCGTACCCACATAGGAGCACACATAGGAGTGCAGACCCACATAGGAGTGCAGACCCACATAGGAGTGCACCCACATAGGAGCGTACCCACATAGGAGCACAGACCCACATAGGAGCGCAGACCCACATAGGAGCGTACCCACATAGGAGCACACATAGGAGTGCAGACCCACATAGGAGCACAGACCCACATAGGAGTGCAGACCCACATAGGAGCGTACCCACATAGGAGTGCACCCACATAGGAGCGTACCCACATAGGAGCACAGACCCACATAGGAGCGCAGACCCACATAGGAGCGCACCCACATAGGAGCGTACCCACATAGGAGTGCACCCACATAGGAGCGTACCCACATAGGAGCACACATAGGAGTGCAGACCCACATAGGAGTGCAGACCCACATAGGAGTGCACCCACATAGGAGCGTACCCACATAGGAGTGCACCCACATAGGAGCGTACCCACATAGGAGCACACATAGGAGCGCAGACCCACATAGGAGCGCACCCACATAGGAGCGTACCCACATAGGAGTGCACCCACATAGGAGCGTACCCACATAGGAGCACACATAGGAGTGCAGACCCACATAGGAGTGCAGACCCACATAGGAGTGCACCCACATAGGAGCGTACCCACATAGGAGTGCACCCACATAGGAGCGTACCCACATAGGAGCACACATAGGAGTGCAGACCCACATAGGAGTGCAGACCCACATAGGAGCGTACCCACATAGGAGTGCACCCACATAGGAGCGTACCCACATAGGAGCACACATAGGAGCGCAGACCCACATAGGAGTGCACCCACATAGGAGCGTACCCACATAGGAGCACACATAGGAGCGCAGACCCACATAGGAGTGCACCCACATAGGAGTGCACCCACATAGGAGCGTACCCACATAGGAGCACACATAGGAGCGCAGACCCACATAGGAGTGCAGACCCACATAGGAGTGCACCCACATAGGAGCGTACCCACATAGGAGCACACATAGGAGCGCAGACCCACATAGGAGTGCACCCACATAGGAGTGCACCCACATAGGAGCGTACCCACATAGGAGCGCACATACATAGGAACACACATACATAGGAGCGCAGACCCACATAGGAGCGTACCCACATAGGAGCGCACATACATAGGAGCACAAATAGGAACACACATACATAGGAGCACAAATAGGAACACACATACATAAGAGCGTACCCACATAAGAGCGCACATACATAGGAGCACACATAGGAACACACATTCATAGGAGCGCACAGACATAGGAGCACACATACATAGGAGCGCACACACACATAGGAGCGCACACACACATAGGAGCGCACATACATAGAAGCACACATAGGAGCTCACATACATAGGAGCTCACATACATAGTAGCGCACACACATAGGAGCGCACATACATAGAAGCACACATAGGAGCTCACATACATAGGAGTGGAAATACATAGGAGCGCACACACATAGGAGCACATATACATAGGAGCGCACATACATAGAAGCACACATATGAGCACACATAGGAACACACATACATAGGAGCACACATAGGAGCTCGCATACATAGGAGCGCACATACACAGGAGCACACACACATAGGAGCGCACATAGGAGCACGCACACATAAGAGCGCACATAGGAGCACGCACACATAGGAGCGCACACATACATAGGAGTGCACACATACATAGGAGTGCACACACACATAGGAGCACACATACATAGGAGCACACATAGGAACACACATACATATGAGCACACATAGGAACACACACACATAGGAGCGCACATAGGAGCACACACACATAGGAGAGCGCATAGGGGCACACAGGAGCGCACACACATAGGAGCGCGCACACATAGAAGCGTGCATAAGAGCACACAGGAGCGCACCCACATAGGAGCATGCACACATAGGCGCACACACACATTGGAGCGCACACATACATATAGTATGCGTTGCATACTAGCACATTATGACATTGCCTTGCAGTGAAAAAAATTCTCAGAAGCTGTGGGTTTATTACAGCTTTAGATGGAATTAAATATTTTTTTGGCAGGGGTGAGCTATCCAAATACACAAAGGTTTACAACTCCTTTTAAGCGTTATTATAGGCTTACCTGTAGGTAAAAGTGGTGTGTGTGAGGGTTTACAACCACTTTAAGGCACACCTGCCCCCTACTGTGCCGTTCACTGATGATGGGTCCTGACACTGCCACGTTCCCCCCGCTCTCTTGCTACTTCTGCAGGGTCCTGTAGCAATTCACTTTGGCCATTGGAGCCATTTATTTTTCTCTCACTGTTTGTCACCTTTTCACTTTTGTGTGTGTTTTCTCACGAATGGGAGTCCTTGGGCTTACCCTGACGTCTAGGGGGGGGGGGTGTGGAAATCCGGTTCCTTCCTCCCCTGCCTCTAGGGGGGTCTCTGTTCGGGAGAGCTCCCCTGACTTAGTATTCGAAGATAGCTTCAAGTGTCTGAGAAGAACGGAGTCTGCCATGGTCTGCAGACCAGGTAAACCTATGTCCCCTATGTCAGGAGCCTTGCTCCCCGGGGGTCAGGGTAGAGGTCCTACTCCTTTTTTGGGTGCAACCCCTTTAATGGACCCCAGAAGATGAGGTTCGGGGCCACTGTGTGCAAAACGAGCTGCACAGTGGAGGTAAGTATAACATGTTTGTTATTTTTTTTTTTTTTTTTTTTAATAAACAAAGCTTTACAATCACTTTTAGTGCACTTTTTAGTGTGTGTTTTACATGCACGCTTTTTGTTCACCTACAGTTTTTTTTCTTTCTGGGGTTTCCACCACCACGGACTTAAAAAAAACTAAAAACTATACAGTGGAACCTTGGATTACGAGCATATTCCATTCCGGGAGAATGCTTGTAATCCAAAGCACTTGCATATCAAAGCAAATTTCCCCAAAGGAATCAATGGAAACTAAGATAATTCGTTCCACACTGACTTCTGGCCACATGCAGTATTGCATGTAATAAAGGTGGGGGGGCGCTGGAGAGCCTCGGAAATACTCGGGGACAGCTCGGCTGAAGTTTTTCTGAGTGTTTCCGAGTCATTCCAAGTATTTCCGAATGACTCCGAACCGCTCCCAGTGTCCCCGCACCTCTGGCCAAATGCGGTACTGCACCACCCATTAGCTTGAATTCTGCACCTTTTGTGAGACGACACTCGCAAACCGAGTCAGTCAAAAGTTGCTCGCTGGACCCTGGATGGCGGTGGTCTTGGAGCACACCTGGAGCACACCACTGCCATCCAGGGTCCAAGCTCTCCAACCATTCATGATCCCATAATGTATGTGACAAAATGGTGCTGATCCAGGGTTGCCAACCGCCAGTAAATTTACTGACAGTTCGTAAAAATCTGTGATTTTTTTTTTTTACAACTGCCAGTAAATATCAGGGGCTGATAATTTCATGCTGTGTTGATGTTTTAAGTGTAAAATCTCAAGCAAATTACTTTGTTATAGGTATTTTCAGTGTTTCCATATCATGTTTATACTGTTCAAATATTCACTGTATTAGTTTTCAATAGGAATTCTGTAATTTCTCAGGTTGCCTGTAAAAAAATGTGCTTCGCCAGTAAATTGTCCATGTTTTGTCAGTAAAAAATGCTGCGGGAGGTTGGCAACCCTGCCGCTGATCTGAGGTCTGAATATAAACATGTTTTGTGAGTGCACCAATTAACCTGGTAGCATGCATTTAAAAAAACAAAACAAAAAAACAATAAAAATAAAAACAAAACAAAAAAAAAACAATAAAAATAAATAAATTGTATGGCAATGAAAAGGTTAAAGGATTCGCCCTAAAAGCACACAATCCATGGAGAGCATGCTGCTATATACTCTGCACAGCATGGCCCCACCCACCGATCATGTGACTATGAAGTCACCCACACACCCCCCTCCTGCCTTGTCACACATTGCTTGCAGTGAATGGGATTGTGAAGCCGGTAGGATCAGAGCTACTACTGGGGAGGACTGCAGGAGAGCATGGAGCTGCTGGGAGCACAGGAGGGTGGCTTGTGTCCGGCATAGGAGGAGGACAGGCATTGTGCCCAGCAGAGAAGGAGGACTGGCACTGATCCCAGCACTACTGAAAACTTTACTTCTGCACTGGGCACAAGAGGAGTTGTAGCGAAAGCTGCAGCCAAGAGAAGTATTCTGTAGAAGCTGTGCTCATCAGAAGATCAAAGATAATACAGACTGTACCCATCAGAAGGGCAGAGATTTTACAGACTGTGCCCCTCAGAAATCTTACAGCTTGGGCCCATCAGAAATATTACAGACTGTGCCCTTTAGGAGAGTGGAGATATTACAGTCTGTACCCATCAGAAGGACAGAGATATTACAGACTGTGCCCATCAGGAGAGTGGAGATATTACAGTCTGTACCCATCAGAAGGGCAGAGATATTACAGACTGTGCCCATCAGAAGGACAGAGATATTACAGACTGTGCCCATCAGAAGAGTGGAGATGTAGCAGACTGTGCCCATCAGAAGATCAGAGATATTACGAACTGTGCTCATCAGAAGATCAAAGATAATACAGACAGTACCCATCAGAAGAGCGGAGTTATTGCAACCCGTGCCCACCAGAAAAACTGAGATATTAAAGACCGTGTCCATTAGAAGGGCAGAGATATAACAGACCGTGCCCCTGTACCCATCAGAAGATCAGAGATATTACAGACTGTACCCATCAGAAGATCAGAGATAATACAGACTGTACCCATCAGAAGATCAGAGATAATACAGACTGTACCCATCAGAAGATCAGAGATAATACAGACAGTACCCATCAGAAGATCAGAGGTAATACAGACTGTACCCATCAGAAGATCAGAGATAATACAGACTGTACCCATCAGAAGATCAGAGATAATACAGACTGTACCCATCAGAAGATCAGAGATAATACAGACAGTACCCATCAGAAGAGCGGAGATATTACAGACCCTGCCCATCAGAAAAACTGAGATATTACAGACCATGCCCATTAGAAGGGCAGAGATATAACAGACTGTGCCCCTGTACCCATAAGAAGATCAGAGACATTACAGAGTGTGCCCATCAGAAGATCAGAGGTATTACAGACTATGCCCCTGTACCCATAAGAAGACTGTGCCCCTGTATCGCAGGAGATCAAAGATATCACAGACTGTGCCCCTGCACCCAGTAGATAATGGGCACCATGGAGTTGCTGCTGGGCTCTGCGGGAGTGGTGGGCTGCACAGTGCTGCTGTGTGAGTTGCTCCGATGGATATTCCGGACGACAGCGCCCGCCGGTCTGGGACGGGACCTGGCAATGGAAGTGGTGTCCACTCTGCAGCTCTGTTGCTGCACCAGAGAGAGTGTGCTCCTGGGCACTAAGGTTACTTTGCAGCTCTGGCAGTCCCTGACTGTCACCTACCTTTTGACTGTGCTACACTGTGTGACCACCCAGGGAGCCAACTGTAACCCTTGTAGCAGTTTGGACCAGTGGCTCCGGGGACTGGTGCGGAGTTCACACACCCCTCTCCGTGTGCTGGCCCAGTTTGCGGGCGCTGCCCTGTCCCGGGTTCTGATGCCTCATCTCTGGTCACTAGGACTATCACCACTACATGGGCTGGACAAGGACTGTGGGAGCTTGCTGAATATAACCCCCCTGTCTGGGGTTTTGGTGGAGATGACCTGTTCCCTGAGCCTGTTCCTTATACTACATCTGTTTCCCCGGGTCAGCGCCCCTCTCCAACCACACGTAGTCGCTACGACCATCACTACCATCGTCTATGCAGGTAAGAGGTCATCTCAACTGAAGATAAATGCTGAGCATTGAGCTTTCTTGTCCTTCTGGTCTGTAGACTTAGCTGAGCAGAGGGCAATGGACAGTAAAAAGTGTTTGTTGTGAACTGCATAACATTCCATAATACTTGTAATTCTGGTCAACCAGTCTTGTGAATTCCACATCCAATAAGAAATCACAAGACTGCTGTAGCTCTCCTTCATTGGACCATGGGTGAGCATCATCACATTGCTTAGTTCCTTTCTGGAAGCTACCTAAAAACCTCATACTCCATCCCCCAGTGCCTGAAAACCTGTTATGCCCCGTACACACGGTCAGATTTTCCGACGGAAAATGTCCTATCAGACCATGTTGTCGGAAATTCCGACCGTGTGTGGGCTCCATCGGACTTTTTCCGTCGGAATTTCCGACGGAAAAAGATTGATCTCCTGCTCTCAAATTTTCCGACAACAAAGTCCTATCGGACTTTTTCCGATCGTGTGCAGCGAATTCCGACGGACAAAGTGCCACGCATGCTCAGATCACATTACAAGACCAAAGCTATTGGCTACTAGCCTCTACGTAGTCCCGTCGTACGCAACAAACGTCACCACGTTCAGGATGATCGGATTTTCCGACAACTTTGTCCGACCGTGTGTATGCAACACCAGTGTCGGACAAAATCCGTTGGAAAAAATCAGACGGATTTTGTGGTCGGAATTTCCGACCGTGTGTACGGGGCATTAGTCTAGCACAGTGATGGCAAACCTTGGCACCCCAGATGTTTTGGAACTACATTTCCCATGATGCTCCACTACACTGCAGAGTGCATGAGCATCATGGGAAATGTAGTTCCAAAACATCTGGGGTGCCAAGGTTTGCCATCACTGGTCTAGCAGAATGCAGTACAGACATATCGGTTGACAGAGAGTAATCAGCACCACTCAACTATAACCTGACCGGGGGGGGGGGGCTGGAAAAACCGGTGACAAGGCCTGGTGACTCCACACTTGTGTATCAAAAGTCAAAAGTAAGATCAAGCCGCCAACCTCGTGACATCCAAAAATAAAAGACTTTATTGGCTACATGGTCAAAATCAGTACATGGGTTCTAATGTGTTTCGGCTGTCAGGCCTTAGTCATACGGTAGCAATGACAATGTTATGACTAGGGCCTGACGGCCGAAACCCGTTGGCACCCATGTACTGCTTTTGACGATGTAGCCAATAAAGTCTATTATATTTGGATGTCACTGAGTTGCTGGCTTGATCTTATGTTTAGACATGTTGGTTGCATTTTATAACTTCCTACTATTTAGCTAGCCATAGGCCTTACATTTTAATTGTTCAAGCTAGAGTGCCTTTTAACCACTTCAATACCGCCTTATGCTCATATGACGCCCACAAGGTGGATCTACCATCCTGGGTGGGCGTCATATGACGTCCTAGGATTCCCAGCCGCCTGGGGGGCGCGCGCGGCCGCGATGTCCGCCGGGCACCCGCGATTGCCCGTTAAAACAACGGGACCGCGCGGGACCGTGGAGCTGTGTGTGTAAACACACAGCTCCACGTCCTGTCAGCGGAGAGGAGACCGATCATGTGATCCCAGTACGGAGGAACACATGATCGGTCTCCTCCCCTTGAGTCCCCTCCCCCCACAGTTAGAATCACTCCTATAGGGACACACATTAACCCCTGCAGCGCCCCCTAGTGTTAACCCCTTCCCTGCCAGTCACATTTACACAGTAATCATTGCAATTTTATAGCAACGATCGCTGTGTAAATGTGAATGGTTCCAAAAATGTGTCAAAAGTGTCCGAAGTGTCCGCCGAAATGTCGCAGTCACGAAGAAAAAAATCGCAGATCGCCGCCATTACTAGTAAAAAAAAAAAAAAAAATTCAATAAATCTATCCCCTATTTTGTAGACGCTATAACTTTTGCGCAAACAGATCAATATACGCTTATTCGATTTTTTTTTTTTTTTTTTTTACCAAAAATATGTAGAAGAATACGTATCGGCCTAAACTGTGGAAAAAAATAGTTTTTTTTTAAAAAAAATTGGATATTTATTATAGCAAAAAGTAAAAAATATTGTGTATTTTTTTTCAAAATTGTCGCTCTTCTTTTGTTTATAGCGCAAAAAATAAAAACCGCAGAGGGGATCAAATACCACCAAAAGAAAGCTCGTCAATTTTGTTTGGGTGTAACGTCGCACGACTGCGCAATTGTTAGTTAAAGCGACGCAGTGCCGAATCGCAAAAAGTGCTCTGGTAAGGAAGGGTGTTTAAAAGCCCTGTATTGAAGTGGTTAAAAGTATTCATATCGCTTAAAATTTTCCACATTTTGTCATGTTACACCCAAAAACTTCAATGTATTTTATTGGGATTTTATGTGATAGACCAACACAAAGTGACGCATAATTGTGGAGTGGAAGAAAAACGATAAATGTTTTTTACAAATAAATATGTGAAAAGTGTGGGGTACATTTGTATGGCGCCCCCCGGAGTCAATACTTTGTAGAACCGCCTTTCACTGCAATTACAGCTGCAAGTCTTTTTGGGGATGTCTCTACCAGCTTTGCACATCTAGAGAGGGACATTATTGCCCATTCTTCTTTGCAAAATATCTCAAGCTCTGTCAGATTGGATGGAGAGCGTCTGTGAACAGCAATTTTCAAGTCTTGCCACAGATTCTCAACTGGATTTAGGTCTGGACTTTGACTGGACCATTCTAACACATGAATATGCTTTGACCTAATCCATTCCATTGTAGAAGGTATACCTCCCCAGTCTCAAGTCTTTTGCAGACTCTAATGCCGCGTACACACGAGCGGACTTTTCAAAGGACTAGGTCCGACGGTCTTTCCGACGGACTTTCGACGGAGTTCCGACGTACTTTTCGAATGAACGGACTTGGCCACACACAGTCACACTAAATTCTGACGGATTCGATTGTGATGACGTACGACTGGACTAGAATAAGGAAGTTCTTAGCCAGTAGCCAATAGCTTTCCTAGCGTCGTTCTTTGTCCGTCGGACTAGCATACAGACGAGCGGATTTTTCGATAGGAACTGGGTCCAGCGGAGTTCCGACGGGAAAATTTAAGACATGTTCTATTTCTAAAGTCTGTCGGATTATTCGACAGCAAAAGTCCGATGGAGCCCACACACGATCGAATTGTCAGACGGATTCATTCTGTCGGACCTTTGCTGTCGAAAAGTCCGATCGTGTGTACGCGGCATAACAGGTTTTCTTCTAAGATTGTCCTGTATTCGGCTCCATCCATCTTCCCATCAACTCTGACCAGCTTCCCTGTCACTGCTGAAGAAAATCATCCCCACAACATGATGATGCCACCACCATGTTTCACGGTGGGGATGGTGTGTTCAGGGTGATGTGCAGTGTTAGTTTTCCCCACACATAGCGTTTGGCTTTTAGGCCAACAAGTTCAATTTTGGTCTCATCTGACCAGAGCACCTTCTTCCACATGTTTGCTGTGTCCCCCACATGGCTTCTCACAAACTGTAAACAGGACTTCTTATGACTTTCTTTCTCCAATGTCTTTCTTCTTGTCACTCTTCCATAAAGGGCATATTTGTGGAGAACACGACTAATAGTTGTCCTGTGGACAGATTCTCCCACCTGAGCTGTGGATCTCTGCAGCTCCTCCAGAGTTCCCATGGGCCTCTTGGCTGCTTCTCTGATGAATGCTCTCCTTGCCCGGCCCGGTCAGTTTAGGTGGACGGTCATGTCTTGGTAGGTTTGTAGTTGTGTCATACTCTTTCCATTTTCGGATGATGGATTGAACAGAGCTCTGTGAGATGTTCAAAGCTTGGGATATTGTTTTATAACCTAACCCTGCTTTATACTTCTCCACAACTTTATCCCTGACCTGTCTGGTGGGTTCTTCGGCCTTCATGGTGCTGTTTGTTCACTAAGATTATCTAACAAACCTCTGAGGGCTTCACAGAACAGCTGTATTTATACTGAGATTAAATTACACACAGGTGGACTCTATTTCTATTGGGTGACTTCTGAAGGCAATTGGGTCCACTAGATTTTAGTTAGGGGTATCGGAGTAAAGGGGGGTCTGGATACAAATTAACGCCACACTTTTCACATATTTATTTGTAAAAAATGTTGAAACCCATTTATTATTTTCCTTCCATTTCACAATTATGTGCCACTTTGTGTTGGTCTATCACATAAAATCCCAATAAAATACATTGAAGTTTTTGGTTGTAACATGACAAAATGTGGAACATTTCAAGGGGTATGAATACTTTTTCAACCTCTTTTTTGGATCTAAACAATTGAATTCAGGCTATGTTACTACATACAGTCATGTAAAAGAAAAAAAAGTACACCCCATAGAAATGGTTGACTTTTTTTTAAACATATTTGATCAGGTAAAAATGAGCTCTTGATTCACATAGTGACTACAGAGAAAGGGGATCAATGTGAACAAATGACACATAAAATTATACAATTGACATATTATACTTCTTCTCATCATTTAAATCAGTGATCTACAAACTACTTTATTAGGTCCATGGGTAACTGTTCCTCCCACTGACACCAACACTGGGGCACTATTCCTTCCACTGAAACCAATGATAGGGCACTATTCCTCACACTGAAACCAATGATAGGGCACTATTCCTCACACTGAAACCAATGATAGGGCACTATTCCTCACACTGAAACCAATGATGGGACACTATTCCTCACACTGAAACCAATGATAGGGCACTATTCCTCGCACTGACACAGATGATGGGATAATATTCCTTCTTTGAACACCAAATATCTGGCACTATTCCGTCCACTGACACCAACAATGAAGCACTGTTCCTCCCACTGACACCAATGATGGGGACACTATTCCTTCCACTGACCCCATTGATGGGGTACTATTCCTCTTACTGACACCAAGAATGGGGTACCATTCCTTCCACTGACACCAATGGGGCACTGTTCCTTTCACTGACAACAATGATGGGACACTATTCGTTCCACTGATACCAGTGATGGGACACTATTCGTCCCTCTGACACCAGTGATGGGTCACTATTCCTTCCACTGACACCAGGCACTATAAGTTCCACAGATACCAATGATGGGTCACTATTCCTCCCACTGACAACAATGATGGGTCACTATTCCTCCCACTGACACCAAGTATGGGGTGCTATTCCTTCCACTGACACCAATGATGAGTCACTATTCCTCCCTCTGACACCAATGATGGGGCACTATTCCTCCCACTGACACCAATGATGGGACAGTGATGGGGCACTATTCCTCCTCCCACTGACCACCAAGCCTGAGAGATTGTCTACTTCCATTGACACTGGGACAGTTTCTCCTCCCACTGACTACAGTCCCCCCTCAAAGTTTGAGGAGAAGTGCAGTGGGTATCTGTTCAGAAATGTTGAAGACCCTCGATCTAACAAAATGCAGATTTGTCATAGGGATAAAGTATGTACACCCCTACATTTATCACTGCTTCATATCCATGAAATTAGAATTTGGGTGTTCCAGATTAGGTGCCAATGATTAGATCCTCCTTAGGGAGTAAACAGGTGGAACCTGTCTTATTTATAACTCAGACATATTGTATAATGCATTATGTTCTTCGATGTGTGTGGTGTAATCATGCCAAGATAAACAAAGCTCTTTGAGGCCTTCAGAAAGAAAGTTATGGATGCCTAGGAGCAGGGGCGGACTGACAACTCATGGGGCCCCCAATAGGAGATTATGGGGCGCCCCTGGCAATAGGAGATTATGGGGCCCCCAGGCAATCAGAGATTATGGGGCCACACAGTATACACACACACAGTATACAATCACACAGTATACACATACATGTACACACAGTATACACAGACATGTTTCTATTGGCTGAGAAGATACTGGAGAGGTGGGACAGCTATAATCTCTGCATTTTTAGACCAAAATGATGTCGGTAAGAGACATTTCAGAAACAGATGTAAAAAAAACACAGATTTTTACATACTGTCCCTGGTTTTACTGAGGCTGGCAACCCTGATGGGGCCCCCTAGTGGCCCGGGGCCCTCGGGAAGTGCCCGAGTGGCCGAATGGTCAGTCCGCCCCTGCCTAGGAGTCCGGCAAAAATGTAAAAAGTTCTTCAAATGGATTGAAATCCATCATTCTTCTGTAAAATAATCTACAAGTGGGGAAGAGTTGAAACCACTGCTGATTGGTTGGCCAGCCAAGCACATTCAACCCAAGTGGTGACTGAAGCTAAAAGTACTCGCCAAGAATCCTAAAATATCATTGCTGGGTATTCAGGTAACTCTTAAGCCCCATACACACGGTCGGACTTTTTCATGGATTCTGTCCGATCGGACAATGTTGTTGAAAAATCAGACCGTGTGTATGCACCATCGGACAGTGTACGTCGGTTTGTCCGACGGACAAAGTCTTATCTCCTGCTGGATAGATTTGCCGACAACCCGGTCCGATCACACCAAATCCGATCGTGTGTACGGTTGTCCGACCGGACAAAGTGCTACGCATGCTCAGATCACATTACAAGACCAAAGCTATTGGCTACTAGCCTCTACGTAGTCCCGTCGTAGGCAACAAACGTCACCACGTTCAAAATGATCGGATTTTCCGACAACTTTGTCTGACCGTGTGTACGCAAAACCAACATCAGACAAAGTATGACGGACATGGTCCGACGGACCTGGTCCGCGGATTGTCCGACCGTGTGTATGGGGCTTTATAGTTGGTGTCAAAATGTATCTACAATCAGAAAGAGATTGCACCAATTCTACCGGTATGGGAGGAGTATTAACCACTTCTTAGATTTCAGTGCTCTCGCACATTGAATGACAATTACTCAGTCAGGCTACACTGTATCCAAACAAAAAAAAAAAAAAACTCACACAAATAGAGCTTTCTTTTGGTGGTATTTAACCGCTTCCCGACCAACCGCCGCAGTTATACTGTGGCAGGTTGGCTCCCCTGCAGCTATACGTCGGCTTGCGGGGTCGGGATAGCAGATCGCTGACATTACTAGTAAAAAATGCTATAAATATATCCCCTATTTTGTAGACGCTATAACTTTTGCGCAAACCAATCAATATACGCTTATTGCAATTTTTTTTTTTACCAAAAATATGTACAAGAAAACATATCGGCCTAAACTGAGAAAAAAATTTCCTTTTTAAAAAAAAAAAAAAATGGGGATATTTATTATAGCAAAAAACAATGGTTTTTTTTTTTCAAAATTGTCGCTGTTTTTTTGTTTAAAGTGCAAAAAATAAAAACCGCAGAGGTGATCAAATACCACCAAAAGAAAGCTCTATTTGTGGGGAAAAAAAAGGACGTCAATTTTGTTTGGGTGCAACGTCGCACGACCGCACAATTGTCAGTTAAAGCGACGCAGTGCCGAATCGCAAAAAGTGCTCTGGTAAGGAAGGGGGAAAATTCTTCCGGGGCTGAAGTGGTTAATGTCGTTTTTTAGGCAGTTGAGTTTAGAGGCCTTTTTTGGAAAGCAAAAAAATGAGTTCAGACGCAGATTTTAGAGGCATTTCAAGCGCTTCTAAACGCGGTAACTCGCGTTTAGTCGTGTTTCGTTTACAGGCGTTTTTAATTTTTGGCTTTTTTGAAAAAAATATTTGGTTTGGGTGCAATGTCGCACGACCACGCAATTGTCAGTTAAAGCGACAGTGCCGAATCGCAAAAAGTGCTCTGGTCAGGAAGGGGGTAAATTCTTCCGGGGCTGAAGTGGTTAATCACTGCTGGGTTGGTTTTTTTTTTTGCATTATAAACGAAAAAAATCAAAAAAAAAAAAAATACTTTTTTTTAAGTTTCTATTATAAAATGTTGCAAATAAATAACCCAAATTAGTGAATATTATTTAGTCTGTGTGAAAGTTATAGAGTCAACAAGCTATGGTGCCAATCATTTGACAGTGATCACACTTGATGTACTGATGGTCTATCTCATTTCTTAAGGCCCTGAAATGTCAGGACAGTACAAATACCCCCCAAATTACCCTTTTTTTGGAAAGAAGACAGTCCAAGGCTTTTAGTAAGAGGCAAGGGTGAGTTTTTAGAAGTTTGTCATTTTTTTCCCCACAATTCTTGGGAAAATTAAGAAATAGTTTTTTGTTTTTGTTTTACACAAAATAGTTATTTCTTACACACAGCATATGCATATTTGCAATTACACCCCAAAATACATTCTGCTACTCCTCCTGCTACTCCTCCCGAGTATGGCGATACTACATGTGTGAGACTTTTACACAGCCTGGCCACACACAGAGGCCCAACATCCAAGGAGCACCTCCCAGGCGTTCTAGGAGAATAAATTACACATATAATTTCCTGATAACCTATCACAATTTTAAGGCCCTGGGGCTGCAGGACAATGGAAACGCTAAACAAAATGACCCCATTATGGAAAGCAAACACCCCAATATATATTCTTTGATGCATAATGAGTCTTTTGAACATGTCATTTTTTTCCAAAGGTTCCTGGAAAATGTGGAAAGAAAATCAAAACACATTTTTTTTCACAAAGTTGTCAATTTATAAGATATTTTTTACACATAGCATGTACATAGCAAAAATTGCACCACAAAATACATTCTACTACTTCTCTTCAGTATGGTGATACCACGTGTATGGGACTTTTACACAGCCTGGTCACTGCTAAGCTGCACAACAGGTACTCTGATGCTCTGATGTGCTGGAGATGGGTATTCTGATGGGTGGCAGATAGGTACTCTGATGAGCTTCAGATACGTACTCAGGTACTCTAATAGGCTGTGGACAGGTACTCAGTTACTCTGATGGGCTGAGCACAGGTACTCCGATGGGCTGCAGACAGGTACTTAGGTACAATGTTGGCCTGTGGATAGGTACTCTGGTGGGGTGCAGACAGGTACTCAGGTACTCTGATGGGCTGCAGGCAGGTACGCAGGTACTCTGATGGGCTTACAGACAGGGACTCTGATGGGCTACGGACAGGTACTCTGATGGGCTGCAGAAAGGTACTCAGGTACTCTGATGAGCTTACAGACAGGTACTATGATTGGCTGCGGACAGGTACTCAGGTACTCTGATGGGCTTACAGACAGAACTCTGGTGGGCTGCGGACAGGTACTCTGGTGGGCTGCAGAAAGGTACTCAGGTACTAAGATAGGCTGTGGACAGGTACTACTCAGGTACTATCATTGGCTCTTTACCCTGATCGGGGATGGGCTGTGCCGAGGGACACGCCTTATCCCCTTGGGGGCGTGCACGAGCTGCGTGAAAGAGAACATTACATGTGACCAGCTGTGATTTGACACAGCTGGTCACGTGGTAACTAGCAAATTTCATTGGCTCTTTACCCTGATCGGGGATGGGTCGTATCCAAAGGACACACCTCATCCCCGATCGGCACGCAAGTGGGAAGAGAGGGTCCCACCTGCATCATTCTGTAATAGGCTAGACCGGTAAAAAAAATGCGCTTTCTTTTAAATATTACAACGTAGAGTTCACTTACAGTTTGCCATTGAACATATAGGCAAGAACCTTCTGGAACAGTTTGCTCAATCAAAGATAGAGTTGTTTGGTCACAGTAGACAGGTTTGCTGCAAACCAAAGACAGTATTTCAGGAGAAGAACCTCATACCAACTGTGAAGCATGATGATGGAAATGTTATGCTATGAGGTTGCTTTGCTGCTTCAGGGTCATTGCAGTCATCAGGTCAACCATACATTCTTCATCAGCTACTGTAGTATTTGCTTGAAGGGACAATACCAACTTCTGATGCCAAGGGCGTGCTTACTTTTCTCACATTACTCTATTATAGCTATTGAGATTTTGTTCGTGACGGGAGTGACTTTGGGCGGGGGGCCCGTTCCCTTGGAGAGATTGGGAAACCCTTGTTCCAGCTCCCCATGCACCTCCTATGTCTAAGTTACCCTGTGTCTATTAGGGGCACAGGGTGACTGAGAAAATGGACAGCTATTTAATGGACACTGAGAATGTGGTTTGGATTACTTAAAATGGAACAGTAATATTTATCAACAATATCCCTCAAGAAATCTATGATACATTAATTCCACTGTATCAGAATGATGGAGCATTGTAAGAGTTTTGTAGACTGTTGCCATGCCGTCTGCAATCCCTAATTAATCAAAGCATTCCATGGTCTACAATGTAGGAGACAGATCGTCTGCTAATTCTGGGAGCTTCTGCTATTGTGAGAAGGTGTCCTGTGTTTATATTTATGATTAGGGATGAGCCCGGTGTTCGATTTGAACCCATGTTCGAATCAAACATCGGCCGTTCGTCCGTTCGACAAAACCAGAACTTTGTGGGCCGTTCGCATCAAATTCGTGTGATACGAGTGGTCCACAATGCACTGCGCCAGTCGCAGTGCATTGCTGGCTGATGATTGGCCAAGCATGCACTGTGACCCCGCATGCTGGCCAATCACAGCGCCGGCAGCGAGGAGAGCCATAATTGGCCACAGGCAGGATGCCTGTGGCCAATTATAGCTCAGGGGGTTTAGTAAACGCCCCACACAAATAAGGCCGCCAGCGCGGCGGCCTTGTGTAGTGTGTTTCGGCATGCAGGGAGAGAGCTAGATAGGCAGGGACAGTGTGTTATTTACTCAGGCATCTGCACGAGTTAGTGTGTGTTCTGTGTTTCCAGCACAGCACAGTATACACCTGGGTATATAGGGTTGTAGGTATAGGGTTTTATTTTGGGTGCGGGGTTCCCCTTGATATCCATACAAGACCCAAAGGGGCTGGTAATAGGCTGCGGTAGGGGGGGGGGGGTGATGGGGTAGCCATGCCATTTTCTCAAAGATTTTCATCCATATTGCCAGGACAAGACATGACATTAAAGCCGCAAGCGGTTTTAAATGGCTTTTTTTCCTTTACAAATGTAATTTTGTGCAGGGACAGTTCTAAACACGGGAAACACATGTCACTTCACAGGCATACTTTAGACACCCCCCAGGTACCATATTTAAAGGAATATTTCACTTTTTTTTTTTTACACTTTATGCATCATTAAAATTACTTCTCCAGAAAAAACTTCAGTTTTTAAAACTTCTTTTTGCATTGATACATGTCCCCTGGGACAGGACCCGGGTCCCCAAACCCTTTTTAGGACAATAACTTGCATATTAGCCGTTATAATTAGCACTTTAGATTTCAAACGTTCGCGTCCATTGTATTTAATAGGGTTCTAACGTTCGCACAAACTTTAGGTCCGTTCGCAGGTTCTGGTGCAAACCGAACCCGGGGGTTGTTCGGCTCATCCCTATTTATGATAATGCGGGTTGTGTCTTCTGAACTAAAAGATGGCAAGGCTGACATAAAAGGTCATACCTCTGAGTCACCTAGGCTGGATAAATGACTAGTTAATTAGCTCATGTTAATTTATGATTCTGGTTACAGTTGTATTGCTAGGGTAATATGATCAGGAGGGGGGAACATCCTTCAGAATTGTATATAAGATTGTATTCTTGTTCTAATAAAGAGTTCCATGTTCCTGCAAGCTAGTGTCGGCTAGTGTTGTACATTTTGACTGTAATATCTGATATCTGATGTTCAGACTGGAGGCGGCTGTATGCTGACGGACGCACTCAAGCGGAGTGAGACGGGGTTCCGTTACATTGTTGAACAAAAGTATTAAAATGGAACTTTTTCTTATGTTCTTATTCGAGTATATCTACAGTACCTTTTATCTGTAGGCACTGTTTGAATGAGGAACTAATGTTTGCCTAATCTAATATGTTTGAAAAGGTCATTGATTTCCATGGGGGTGTACTTTTTATCAAGACTATAGCAGATAAACAGGTCTGACCAGTCCTGACTTGGCCACACATTTAACTGGGAAAACAACTCCAAAAAAACACAGGACTTTGTTATCTTCAGGCAGAACTGCAGGTCCATCCATGTTCAAACGACTTTATTTGTTGATAAATACACCCATCCCCCCCTTTTAAGTATCTTGTTGTTTCAGGTTGGGATCTCTCTGTGCTTTTTAGGAGTGTTGTCCATTTATCGACTCAGACGTTGGCTTTTCTAAAGCAAATTTGTAGTACGATACGCTCAGGAGCACAGAATGTAGTCCAGAAGGGTCACCAGCTGAAGTACGCGCTAAAATACTTATATCTATGTATTAATTTGTCTAGTCCCTATAATGTTATTAGTCTGTTAAACCTATGAGCGCATGCTACTGTTAATATCACAATAATACGAGGTTAGCTATGAAGCCAAACACACGGCTAGGAATAATCAAATATTATTTATTTCCCAATAATCAAGAACGCTAACATAAAGTATTAAAAGACATTACAATATCACAAAGCTTACAATCAAATCATATAATATAAGAATATCAAAGATACTTATCACAGGGCCCTCCTTGTAGTCTCGAAAGATGGCCGCCAGACCATGAGGTGACTAGAGACATCCTCTCAAGACCCCATTCCCAGCAAAACAGGAAGAGGAGCTCTCTGCGAATTCCTTTTACCAAGCTCACTCATTCAAACTCCCACACCCACTCAAAGTCACCCCCCCTTTGCCTTTCAGGTATCCATAGCGACCTTATAGTAACCGTCTAATTACACATGTCACAGCAGGTGGGCTACAAAGCTTTTGGTGTGTTTTCCAGCCTGGCTACATTCCAATCCAGGGAATGCCTTCTGTCCTCAAAGATATTGGGAATGTGATATTACATGAGTTCATATTGAATCCAACATATGCCGCTTTGCGACTGAAAATCGCATAAAAACCCTTCTTCAGACACGGTTCCTATTGAACAGTCCATAACTGTTTTGTCCCTGACATGCGTTTCCAAACCAGTATCCATAGAACAGTCCTTTAAACGTCTTAACGTGTTGTATTTTTACAACGTGTCCCTGACATGCGTTTCCAAACCAGTATCCATAGAACAGTCCTTTAAATGTCTTAACGTGTTGTATTTTTACAACGTGTGCAGAAACAGCTCCTATGGAACAGTCCATTGTGGTCTTACCATGTTATGCTTCCCAACACGTGCCGCTTTGCCACTGAGTAACACATCCTTCTTCAGCGACAGCTTCCATGTCACCAGTATGTATCTTTGGTATCTTCTCCTTTCCGGTGTCTTCAGGACGGATGCAGTACAGGCAAGGGGTGTCCATTCATTCACCATTCACCAGTATACATTCAGAGCAACATATCAAACAGCTCTCAAACACTGATCTATTATCTAGATAAGTCTTGAGGAGGGCCTTATTCACCCATATTATTAACCTACAATACGCATAGGTCACATTATACCATAATATAAATCAACTTCTTATCACACTATATACATATATCTGTATCCCATCCCTTTATGCACCCCGCTCCCAATCCTATAACCCTTTACTGTACATATGGGTCGGGATTAGGCAGGCTTGCTCACAGCGGTATTGCAGGGCTCTGACTTGGCAGCAAGGTCTCTAATTTGAACACAGAGACCCTACCGTCAATTCGTCCCTCAACTTGCATAGACAAATGGGAGGTCCTTCTATATAAATACCGAGTCTAATATCACACATATAAATCTGCAAAAATGATTAAACAAAAGAAAACACACTTCCATCCCTGTGCCTGGATTTCAGAGACCATGCCCAGGGTATACCATGCACCTCTACCTATGGTTAGGTTCAAGGAACCTTCCAGTTTTATGACTAACGTTACATCGGTATTCTTTAGGACAAAGAAATAAACTCGTCTATGTCCCAAATGACACCCAGGTGCTTCCTCCCCAGCAATGATCCCTGAAATAACTTCCCAACATTTTATATTCACCACTATGATGTATTGACCTGGCATACAAAGGACATCATGGTCAGGCTTCCGACCGAGGGAAGTATCAACCTGCTTCCATCTCCTCTGATCACATGTGGGTGATTTAGCCTCAAATGCGACAAGATAGAATCCCCAATCAGTAAGCCCATTGATGCCACCAAATACACAGCCCAAGTCCGCACTTCTGTGTATGGGATCATACAGCCTAACACCTTTCACCATCCAAACTGGTACAGCCCATCCAGGCATTCGACCACCATTTTGGATTAGTGTAAGCGACGTGTTGTGGCAGAGTCTTACTGAGCGGTGATGCTAACTCATCAGGCCACTGCCCTTTATACAGAGATTGCACAATCAGCTTGATGCTGGTTGACACTTCCGCCCGTCACTGCGTGTACGCTAGAGCCCATAACCGATTTCTATCCTGTACCCTCACACCCTCCACCAACCTCTCAATATGGTTCACCAAATCTGGAGCTAATTTACCCTGGGTATTTTGTGAACGTTATTAAGGATGCCACCAATCTCTCTGAGTGACAAAGTCCCGCTCAAGCTATGGCTGAGAGTTTGTTCCTCAGGATACCGATGTCTACTCCATTACCAACACCCATCCCAGCTCCTATTCCCCCAATATAGTGCTGAATACATGCCTCCTCTTGTGGTTACTCCTCAGAGATAAGCATCCTGCATGCACCTTATTCCGTGTCCGCACATCTCTGGGAGTAAGTCACTGGTACGATGACAGCACTTGATTCAGCGTATACTCAGCAAATATAGGGTAATAAAACCACTGTGAGATGTCGCAGCACCATGTGGTGAAGGCATATTGTACTCTGGTAGTCAGCGTTTGCTCCCTTTATCTATCGGAGCATGCTCCTGTGTGTATACACTGGCATTCCCTGTGCAGGGTTTCAACTTCTCAGGTGAGACCTCAACCAGGCGCATCTCCCCCAGACAAGGAAATGTTCACCCCATTGATGTGTCACCTGACACCCTCTAGTCCGGCCAACAGACACCTTATTATGTATAAGTGCTCGCCTCCTGGGTACCTGCACCATATAAACTCCGTTACGTCAATACATGTCATACATTACACAACTTTCCTTATTTCAACTCCTCCCTCCAACAAAAAAAAACATATATATTTTACATTTCCATGTTCTGATGGATTGGATGTGTTATATTCCTTTCCCAACCTCCAACCCATTGTACGTATATTAATAACACGTTTGCATTCATCAGGAGAGAGTCCAGCAAAAAAAATGTTTCAAGTCTTATTGATAGGCACAGTCTTTCAGATTCAGCACCAGATCGTCCATAGGAAAAGAAAAGTGTTAAAGTGAATCTTTTTGTTTGTCCCGTCTCTCCTGATATTTAGTGGAATAAATTTGGGGCGTGGTATGGCACAGACAAACTGCCAACCAGATGATCATCTGTCATCCATTTTTCCAGAACCTTTCCAATCTCGCTCCACCAGGATTCTGGAATTGAAAAACAAGAGCAGAATCAAATTCTTATCCATAATATCTGCTTGCTTATTATATTTACTCCTATTTCCTATTTACTTAGTATTCCTGGCTTCTGCAACTTGATCAAACTATCAAAACAACCCTGACCTCTTTAGGCAGACTCCACTCTAAAATGAATCCGCATGGTATGATCAAAAATTAAAAAAACGAACGTCACTGTTGTTTCTCAAAAATTCTCAATTTAAAAACGCAAAAGAAAAACAACCAATGCATTTATCTTTATCTTACGATCTATGCACTAACTTTATCTTACGATCTATGCACTTATTCCCCTTTCAGGTGTATAAAGCCTAAACCTATTGGAGCTTTTTACACCTGAACAAAACAACAATAAAATAGCTGACTAAGCCAATACCCAAAAACAAAAAAAAAAATATGTTTTTTTTTTTTTCTTCCAAAAAAAACAAAAATTTAAAAAAGAATAAACATTAAAAGTCTGGCCATTATCACCCAAGAACAACATGACAAGACAACCACCATACAACAATGACAAACACTCAACTTTTAATTAAAGACATCCATGGATTTTCTCCTGAGAAGAGTACATGTTTCTTTTTTTTATCTGAAAGACAATAAGTTAATGGGAAAAACAACACAAACAAAACAAACAAAACAAACAAAACATTTGTAACTTCATCACAACATTTGCTACCTCATTTGTAACTCTTTAGTTTTGTCAGATTATTGTTTAAATATTTTCATTGTTTGCAAACAATTACTAATTAATGAGCTCATGGTACCATGTGATAATCGATTATGCATTTACAATAACCTAACCCCCGTGTTGGTCTCACTTTGACGGACCTGCAAACAAAACACACATGTTTAGTATTCAAACCTGTTCTCTCCCTGGTTTCTGGAAAAGGAACACAAAGACAATGATTAAACACGATTATCATGACAATTGACTTTAAGTGCCCCAAGTCTCTTCTCATTAATTGTACTGCTAGGGGAACACCGAGTTGTAGTATAAACAACTAAACTAAAAAAATAAAAATTACAACCATTAAAACTAAAACAGAAATTAATAAAAAAAAAAATTGAAAAATGAAAAATTGAAAGAGAAAAAAAAAATTAATAAAAAAACAAAATATGAAAAAAAAATAATTCATAAAGAAAAAAAAAAAAATAATAAAGAAAAAAAACATTAAAAATTAAAAATTAATAATAAAAAAAAATGGAAAAAATAAAAAAATTAATAATAAAGAAAATTAAAAAACCTAATAAAAATTCATTAAATTAATAAACATTAAACCTTAAAAAAAAATTACAAAATACTTAAAACCTTATTCATAGGAAGGAAGCTTTGATCAGAGTATTTTTAACATACTTGCAGCTGACTAAGTGCTGCCAGCATTGCTTCCCCCAGTGCTATGTTTGAATAACCATTCGGCTACTTCCATTTTGATTTTATGCAACTGTCCTACATATTGCTTTTCGGTTTGTAGACTCCGTAATTGGGTCTTAACGGGTAATTGGGTTTGCTTACTATTGGCTCCATGCTTTGGATTGCTACCCCACCTGGCCGAATAACATTCATAATGCCTTGGGGTAGTCTTCCGGTATGATCTTTTTTTGATATCGTTATTCGCCCAACAATACTTTGCGATGTGACCTCCCTTTTACACAAACAACATTTTAGCTCTGGTTTCTCTGCATAGGCCCTTTTTTTTAACATCTTGTGCTGGAAATTCGCATTGCTGGATAATATTACTGTGATTGGAATTAACAGACTTTACACTTTCATCGTCTGAGGAGTCATCAGAAGTTTCCATTTCAACTCCTGAATCACTTTCAAGCGCAGTTATCACGTTTGTATTTACGTCTCCAGCATCAATTCCCATCATAGTAATATGATTTGCAGCAACAATAGTATATGGGTCCTCTTTATGTTCCACTTCTACTTCTGTACACTGAGCATGTGCGGAGGGTACCTCCACCATTGCATCTTCGGCTATTGTAGGTTTGGAGGATAAATCCATTATGGCTGCCTGTGTACCCTGTAACTCCTCCTTAAGCATTGCGATAACCTGCAAATTCTCAGCCTCCCTTTGATTCAAAAAGACGATGCAACCTTCTCTTAACTCACACGTTTTTCCTAATTCCTCCAATCTCTGTTCTAATTCGCATTTTTCCGTCACTAATTGTTCAATCTGACTACGCGCTTGTGCATCTGCATTTTCAACCCTAATTAATATATCTTTTGTTATATTTTGTAGCTGCTGCATGAATTGCTTCCTTTCATCTATCCATTCTGATTCCTTCCGTTCAGAAATGTCTCTAATTTTTAAAAACATGCACATCAAATTTGCTAATCTCTGTTTCCTGCCTTTTTTTGAATTCTTTTTAAATGCTATGGCATCATTATGAGTATTGCATTGTTCCAATAGGTTGATGAACTGGTATGCTAAAGGACCCTGAGGTAGACTGTCTAATTGAATAGAAGCATATTTTTTAAGAAATTCTTCAAGGATCTCCATTGATATGCTAAGCAAGCCCTCTATACTGGAGCTGTAAAACCTGTTTTGGTTACACTGCAATACAGATAAACAGATAGGCTATTCAAAGGTTTCGCTTGCAAGCTAGTTTGTAGTCCCACAAAAGCCTACAACAAACAAAAAACGACCCCTTGCTACCTGTAGTTCTACAGCCTACACAAGGCACATCCTAAGACACAAGGCAGACTCTTAATCAATGCCTTCCTGTTAGTTTGCAGGCCACATTGAACTTCTATTGGATCAGAGAGTTATGTCACTCTCACGTGAGTAGAAATAATAAAAAATGACAAAAAAAAAAAAGACAAAAAAAAAAAAACTTCCAAAAGTAAAACTTCCAAAAATAAACTAACAATATCTCTATCACTTTTTTTTTCCTCAAAGATGTATGGTAATTCCTGTCAATTACTAACCCAGGGTGATCAGCCCTTACTCACCAGCCCTCTTGACCAGCTACAAGTATTCTAACACTTTGCATTAGCAATACAACATTTAACATATATACATATATCTCGGATAATAAAAAAAAAAGGTCTCACCAGATTTGTCGCGCGTCCGCTATCCGATGAAATATTTCACAAAATTTTTATGATCATCCAAGCGTGGTTTCAGAATTCGCGAGCCAGCGCCAATCTTGTCCACACGAGAGACGATTTTCAGTTCTGGGTGTCTTTGATTACCAGGACTCAAAACAAAAATACATTAGTTTGTGGATTCTGTGTAAAAATACATTCTACACGCCTTGTGGGGTGCCATATGAAGTACGCGCTAAAATACTTATATCTATGTATTAATTTGTCTAGTCCCTATAATGTTATTAGTCTGTTAAACCTATGAGCTCATGCTACTGTTAATATCACAATAATACGAGGTTAGCTATGAAGCCAAACACACGGCTAGGAATAATCAAATATTATTTATTTCCCAATAATCAAGAACGCTAACATAAAGTATTAAAAGACATTACAATATCACAAAGCTTACAATCAAATCATATAATATAAGAATATCAAAGATACTTATCACAGGGCCCTCCTTGTAGTCTCGAAAGATGGCCGCCAGACCATGAGGTGACTAGAGACATCCTCTCAAGACCCCATTCCCAGCAAAACAGGAAGAGGAGCTCTCTGCGAATTCCTTTTACCAAGCTCACTCATTCAAACTCCCACACCCACTCAAAGTCACCCCCCCTTTGCCTTTCAGGTATCCATAGCGACCTTATAGTAACCGTCTAATTACACATGTCACAGCAGGTGGGCTACAAAGCTTTTGGTGTGTTTTCCAGCCTGGCTACATTCCAATCCAGGGAATGCCTTCTGTCCTCAAAGATATTGGGAATGTGATATTACATGAGTTCATATTGAATCCAACACCAGCAATGGTGACTAATGCCCCCGTACACACGGTCGGAAATTCCGACCACAAAATCCGTCTGATTTTTTTCTGACGGATTTTGTCCGACACTGGTGTTGCATACACACGGTCGGACAAAGTTGTCGGAAAATCTGATCATCCTGAACGTGGTGACGTTCGTTGCGTACGATGGGACTACGTAGAGGCTAGTAGCCAATAGCTTTGGTCTTGTAATTTGATCTGAGCATGCGTGGCACTTTGTCCGTCGGAATTCCCTACACACGACCGGAAAAAGTCCGATAGGACTTTGTTGTCGGAAAATTTGAGAGCAGGATCTCAAACTTTTTCCGGCGGAAATTCCGACGGAAAAAGTCCGATGGAGCCCACACACGGTCGGAATTCTTCGACAACATTGTCCGGTAGGACCTTTTCTGTCAGAAAATCCGACCGTGTGTACGGGGCATTAGACATCCCGTCATAGGCAGTTAGTAGTGTTGGAACTGCTCTGTATAGGGCAGTGGTTCCCAACTCCTGTCCTCAGGACCCGCTAACAGGCCAGGTCTGCAAGATAACTGAAAAATACATCATCACAGGTAATATAATTTGCTGCTCAGTGATTGCAGTATTCTAGTCTGCATCTCCCCAAGGTAATACTTAAAATCTGGCCTGTTAGTGGGTCCTGAGGACAGGAGTTGAGAACCACTGGTGTAGGGCATGACCGCGTTACAGATCTATTGTCAGGCTTGGCACCTGGTTGTAAACCTCAGACATGAAGTATGACCAAAGCATATCCCTCTATAGCAGTGATACTCAACCAGGGTTCCTCCAAAGGTTGCTAGGGGTTCCTTCAGCATTGGGCAATTTCTGCCTCTCAGATAAGTTCCCACTCACACCATTGATCTTTTTAGCTACCTGTAATGCCGCGTACACACGGTCGGAAATTTCCGATGGAAACAGTCCAATGGGAGCTTTTCATCGGATTTTCCGACCGTGTGTATGCCCATCGGTCTTTTTCTGTCGGAATTTCCGACGGACTTTGGATTGAGAACCTGTTCTAAATTTTTCCGACGGAAAACCTTTCTATCGGATTTTCCGATCGTGTGTATGCAATTCCGACACGCAAAATTCTGACGCATGCTCGGAAACAATTTGACGCATGCGCAGAAGCATTAAACTTCCCTTTTATAGTGCCTTCGAACGTGTTGTATGCCGCTGTGTTATTGACCGTCGGAATTTGGTGTGACCGTGTGTAGGCAAGACAGTTTGAGCGAAATTCCGTCTGAATTCCGATGGGAAAACCATCAGAGCTTTTTCCGACGAGAATTCCGACCGTGTGTACGCGGCATAAGGAGGCAATTCTGCCCAATGACCACAAATGTCAGGACCATTCTTCCAATCGGCCCTGATTCGTCCCTGAAACGGGGAACAGGGACGCACAGCGCACCTGTGCGATCCGCAGCGGGTTATAGTGTGAACCCGAGCTAATGGAATAATAATGAAGCTGCTTTGCTGGTGATACTGATGGAGTTATTGCAAACAAATTTTCAAAGGCTTTTTTTTTCTAGTGATATCAAGAATAAATATTATTATGCTTTTTTTTATTTTATTTGTGCAAGTTACCACAACACCATTATCCCGTAGTTTAAAGATACAACTATGTTGGTGTCCCTTGTCAATTTTACATTGTATTTTTTTTATGTAACTGCAGACTCCCAAACTGTCATTTGAAGTAAAACACACAGCCAAGTATTATTCTACACAATTTTTTTATTGTGCATTAAAAAAAGAAAACAAATAAAATTAGACATGCTATCTGCCAATAGAACTTAACCAAAAAGTGCATTCTATACATCCAAAAATATAGAAAATATACCAAATCAAATCTTTATTATTCAACCCAAAAAATAATGTCAAAGCAATAACTCCAAGGCCAATAATAAATAACACGTTATCTCCTCCGATTCCGCAACATGGCTGGTTGACGAACGGCCGTTCAGAAACGAACTGAAAAGTGCGAAATGAAAAGCGCGAATCAACACTCACCAGAAGGAGCCCAGAGGGTGGCGCTAAAGAGCTGAAAAAAAACGTAGTACGTCACTACGTTCGTAATTGTTGGCCGACAATTGTGTGGCCGTGTGTATGCGAGACAAGTTTGGGCCAACGCCCTTCAGACAAAATTCCACGGTTTTGTCGGCCAACAATCCGATCGCGTGTACGAGGCTTTAGTGTCATTTCTGTCTGTTGCTTCATTCCTCCCCTATCAGCATAACTTCTGACAAGTTTTCCTGACACCAAGAGAAAAATAGTGGCAGGGGAGGGATCTCCAGCTGATTGACAGCCTCAGCTCTGTTCCTGTGTGCTGCTGTGTGGAGGCGGTGGGGTGTCTCTTTCCTCCAATCAGCTCTCCTCCCTGAGCTCTGCAGGGTAACTTCAGCTCTCCACCCCTTTTTCTGAACTCTGAGACAAGCTTTATAAATTCAGCACTTTGAATGGCTATAGAATAGAGAGGGATGTAGATAAACAAGTATTTGTTTTATCTCTGTATATCACCTGAGGATAGTCCCTTCACTGGGTGTGTGTTTACAATTCTGCCCGCGACTCGAGAATCGAGGCAAAACGCAGGATGCGGTTGCAATGCCATTATTAGTTAACGGCGCCCCAATCGCGGTGTGATTTTTGCCGCGGTTGTTGCATGATAAATCGTGCTGCAATCGCAGGAAAATCGCCGATCAGTGACGTCAGACGTACAGCCACGCCCCCTACTGTAAAAAAACACACAACACGTCACACTAACTCCTCCCCGCCCCCTAGTGGTTAACTCTTTCACTGCCAGTGTCATTTACACAGGAATCAATGCATTTAAATAGCACTGATTGCTGTATAAATGACAATGGTCCCAAAAATGTGTCAAAAAATGTCCGATGTGTCCGCCATAATGTCGCAGTCACAATAAAAATCGCTGATCGCCGCCATTACTAATAATAAAAAAAAAATTATTAATAAAAATGCTATAAAACTATCCCCTATCTTGTAAATGCTATAACTTCTGCGCAAACCAATCAATAATCGCTTATTGTGATTTTTTTTACCAAAAATATGTAGAAGAATACGTATCAGCCTAAACTGAGGAAAATAAATTTTTTTTTATATATTTTTGGGGGATATTTATTATAGCAAAAAATAAAAAAGAATGCGTTTTTTTTTCAAAATTGTCGATCTATTTTTGTTTATAGCGCAAAAATTAAAAACCGCAGGGGCGATCAAATACCACCAAAAGAAAGCTCTATTTGTGGGAAAAAAAGGACGTCAATTTTGTTTGGGAGCCGCGTCGCACGACCGCGCAATTGTCAGTTAAAGCGACGCAGTGCCGAATCGCAAAAAGGGGCCTGGTCCTTTGGCTGCAAATTGGTCCGGTCTGAAAGTGGTTAAACTGGCTGCTCTGTATGTAGCTTCTGAGACAGGCTGCACAAGGAGGCCCGTATCTCCAGAACCATACATGATAGGAGACCCACGTTTTGACCAGTGGTGGGGTAGGACTTCAGCTACCTAGCCCCCCCCCCCCCCCCAAAAAAAAAATTCTCTGTGACCCCGCGTCACCGATATACGACCCTTTGAAGTCGATCGTTTTTTTTTTTTTATGTACATGGCAGCTCAGCCTCCCCTGACTGCACGTCCCTGCTGAAGACCTGCGTGGTGTGAAAGGTGTTGTCACCCTCAAAAGTCTGTGGAATTATATATCCGGGTTTGCAGGAGCACAAGACAGCGTGCATACACTTCACACATCTGTTTTGGCAGCTTACATACTGTAGCTCTTATGCTTCACGTTTCATGTTCAGCTGCGTCTTACATATTTTGCTAAAGACTGACCTGGATCTATTCTGACCTAAGAATTTACTGACAGCTGGGAAAACTTTCTTGGTGAAAAAGTTGCTTCAGGTTTCTTTCAGTGCTGATAACATGCTTAGAGGTCTAGGGCTATTGTGGTCAACATACTACCGGAGATGGTCAGAGACTGTAAACATACTACAGGAGATGGTCAGAGACAGGAGATGGTCAGAGACTGTACACATACTACAGGAGATGGTCAGAGACTGTACACATACTACAGGAGATGGTCAGAGACTGTACACATACTACAGGAGATGGTCAGAGACTGCAGACATACTACAGTAGATGGTCAGAGACTGTACACATACTACCGGAGATGGTCAGAGACTGTACACATACTACAGGAGATGGTCAGAGACTGCAGACATACTAAAGGAGGTGGTCAGAGACTGTACACATACTACCAGAGATGGTCAGAGACTGCCGACATACTAAAGGAGATGGTCAGAGACTGTACACATACTACAGGAGATGGTCAGAGACTGTACACATACTACCAGAGATGGTCAGAGACTGTACACATACTACCGGAGATGGTCAGAGACTGCAGACATACTACTGGAGATGGTCAGAGACTGTACACATACTACAGGAGATGGTCAGAGACTGCAGACATACTAAAGGAGGTGGTCAGAGACTGTACACATACTACAGGAGATGGTCAGAGACTGTACACATACTACAGGAGATGGTCAGAGACTGTACACATACTACCGGAGATGGTCAGAGACTGTACACATACTACCGGAGATGGTCAGAGACTGTACACATACTACCGGAGATGGTCAGAGACTGTACACATACTACCGGAGATGGTCAGAGACTGTACACATACTACCAGAGATGGTCAGAGACTGTACACATACTACCGGAGATGGTCAGAGACTGTACACATACTACAGGAGATGGTCAGAGACTGCAGACATACTAAAGGAGATGGTCAGAGACTGTACACATACTACAGGAGATGGTTAGAGACTGTACACATACTACAGTAGAGGGTCAGAGACTGTACACATACTACAGGAGATGGTCAGAGACTGTACACATACTACAGTAGATGGTCAGAGACTGTACACATACTACAGGAGATGGTCAGAGACTGTACACATACTACCGGAGATGGTCAGAGACTGTACACATACTACCAGAGATGGTCAGAGACTGTACACATACTACAGGAGATGGTCAGAGACTGTACACATACTACCGGAGATGGTCAGAGACTGTACACATACTACCGGAGATGGTCAGAGACTGCAGACATACTACCGGAGATGGTCAGAGACTGCAGACACACTACAGGAGATGGTCAGAGACTGCAGACATACTACAGGAGATGGTCAGAGACTGCAGACATACTACAGGAGATGGTCAGAGACTGCAGACATAATACATCAGATGGTCAGAGAATGCAGACATACTACAGTAGATGGTCAGAGACTGCAGACATACTAAAGGAGATGGTCAGAGACTGTACACATACTACAGGAGATGGTCAGAGACTGCAGACATACTAAAGGAGATGGTCAGAGACTGTACACATACTACAGGAGATGGTCAGAGACTGTACACATACTACCGGAGATGGTCAGAGGCTGTACACATACTACAGGAGATGGTCAGAGACTGTACACATACTACAGTAGATGGTCAGAGACTGCAGATATACTACAGGAGATGGTCAGAGGCTGTACACATACTACAGGAGATGGTCAGAGACTGTACACATACTACAGTAGATGGTCAGAGACTGTACACATACTACCGGAGATGGTCAGAGACTGCAGACATACTGTAATAGAGGAGATGGTCAAAGACTGCAGATACATTAGAGATGGTCAGAGACTGCAGACATAATACATCAGATGGTAAGAGACTGCAGATATACTACAGGAGATGGTCCGAGACTGCATACATACTACAGGAGATGGTCAGAGACTGCAGACACATTAGCATAAAAAATATATCAGAGTCTGCAAATCACGGGAAAGCCCCTAGGTGGTTTACCTTTTCAGTGTCTGCTAAAAACTTAGTTTAACAGGATCAGCAGAAAAAAAAAAAATTCATGAAGTGTAAACGGAATATCTCATGAGATGCAGGCTATGCAAATCCCTCTGTACATAGGTGGATAGGATATGATCTGGCAACGTGCATCATATACAGATTCTACAGAATGTTCTACACATCGGCTTGGAACCTTACACTTACTAGATATATTTAGAATCAATGTTACTTGTACAAGGAAAATCAAACCCGTCTCTTGAAGCCTAGCAGAGGACGGAATATGACTCTTCCTCCACCCAAACATAACCGCTAATCTCTCATAAAGCAAGAATGGTAGAAGGCAATAATAAATGTGCCCATATTGCAAAAACAAAAAATAATGTGCATTTAATAATTTTTTTGCCTTGCAATAGCCATCTGTGAATCCTGGGTGCAATGCACCGACTCCAGCAAGGAAGTGATTAATGGACTACGAGTGTGGTGACGTGTGGTGACATCACCGCATTTATGTTCATTCGAGTCCCTCTGCTATGTTGGTGGATGGGACCTAGTTTTACCATACAGAGATTTGTAAGAGGATGGCAAGCTTGAAAACAAGCCATCACTAACCTCTCTAGATGCTTGCACTGTGAAGTAATTCATTTTCATACTGTAGGTTCCCAAAGATTGCAACAGAGACTTTGGTTCCAGTTGGGTTTTATTGGCTTAGAACCTTGGTGCCCAACCTGCAGCCCCTCAAACCTCAGCAGTGGTGGGAGCATTGAATTGAAAAAGGGTGATAGCAGTGATCTCTACTGTAGTCGTGTGGCATGTCCCCACTCTCTCACTGTCTTCTTCAGCATGTCCCCAGTGTCTGATTGGCTTCAACAGCATGTCTCCAGTCTCTCATCTTCTACAGCATGTCCCCAGTCTCTGAATGTCTTCTACAGCATGTCCCCAGTCTCTGAATGTCTTCTACAGCATGTCCCCAGTCTCTGAATGTCTTCTACAGCATGTCCTCAGTCTCTGAATGTCTTCTACAGCATGTCCCCAGTCTCCTATTGAATTATACAGCACGTCTACAGCCTCTCATCTTATGCACCATGTCCCTAGTCTCCCATTGTCTTCTACAGCATGTCTCCAGTCTCTTATTGTCTACCACAGCATGTTCCTAGTCTTTCATCTTCTGCAGCATGTTTCCAGTCTCTTATTGTGTACTACAGCATGTCTCCAGTCTCTCGTCTTCTGCAACATGTCTCCAGTCTGTCATTTTTATTTTGCATCATGTTCCAAGTCTCTGATAATCTTCTACAGCATGTCCCCAGTCTCTCATTGTCTTCTACAGCATGTCCCCAGTCTCTCATTGTCTTCTACAGCATGTCCTCAGTCTCTCATTGTCTTCTACAGCATGTCCTCAGTCTCTCATTGTCTTCTACAGAATGTCCTCAGTCTCTCATTGTCTTCTACAGCATGTCCTCAGTCTCTCATTGTCTTCTGCAGCATGTCCTCAGTCTCTCATTGTCTTCTACAGCATGTCCTCAGTCTCTCATTGCTTCTACGGCATGTCCCCAGTCTTTGTGTTCTGCCACATGTCTAAAGTCTGTCATTGTCTTCTGCAGCATGTCCTCAGTCTCTCATTGCCTTCTGTATCATGTCCCCAGTCTCTGACCATCATTTCTCTTACTATGTGTCTACGATTCATAATCTATGATTCAAGTGAAGTGGTTTCGTGGGGCTGTGGATGTATCATGCTTGTTTGACCACCTGTAATTCAGTGGTCCATTTCCTTTGGTAAGAGGCCTGGTGTGTTGACGTACAGTGTATAGTATGGTGTGCATTGCGTTATCTCAGCTGACAATGTAGTACAGGGGTCACAGAGATTTGTACTCTGCACCTTCATGCCCTGCTGGTATTTGCTGTTTCAGACACGTGCTCGGCTCATGTTGAAAACAATTTTCAGATTTTGCTGACGTGCAGAATTTGGAACTGTGTTATTGCATGCTTGGCATACCGCAGGTCTTTGCATTTTGATCACAATGAAAATAATGCACTAGCTAGACATAAAATCCCATTCAACTCTAGAAATAAATGCATGGGCTGTGCCAGCTACACACTGCAGTGACAGCAACCCATCAATGCATTTACAAGCTGCTTTCTATGCAGCAGCTGCTCCCTGTTACCTTTTAGACTCCTTTCACACTGAGGCAGTTTTCAGGCGTTTTAGCGCTAGAAATGGCCTCTAAACTGCTTTCACACTGAAAACATTGGTTGTTAGCGCCAAAGCGCCACTCATTTTAGTGCTGTTTTTCTGCCGCTAGCAGGGCGCATTTAAAAACAAAAAAGGGGTTAAAAACCAAAAAATTTGCAGTGCTTTTTTTTAAGCGCTTTAAAAGTGCTGCCCATTCATTCCAATGGACAGGGCGTTTTGGGAGCGCTAAATACAGCGCCTCAAAGATGCTGCTTGCAGAACTTTTCGGGACGTACCCGCAAAAACACTGCCCGAGTGTGAAAAGTCACACTAGAATGAATGGCAGGTGGTTTTCAGGCATCTAGCAGAGGCTATTTCCAGCGCCAAAGCGCCTGAAAACCACCCCAGTGTGAAAGGGGGTCTAAAAAGCGCCTGAAAACTGCCTGGGGCAGGGGCATTTTGGGAGTGCTGTGTATACAGCTCCCAACCCACCCCAAAGATGCTGCTTGCAGGACTTTTCCGAATGTCCCGCAAGCGCACCACCTGGGTGTGAAAGCACCCATTGCAGAGAATGGGAGGCAGGTTTCAGGCGCTTTACACAGGGCCGTCTTTAACCACTTTCAGACCGGACCAATTTGCAGCCAAAGGACCAGGCCCCTTTTTGCGATTCGGCACTGCGTCGCTTTAACTGACAATTGCGCGGTCTTGCGAAGTGGCTCCCAGACAAAATAGGCGTCCTTTTTTTTAGAGCTTTCTTTTGGTGGTATTTGATCGCCCCTGCGGTTTTTATTTTTTGCGCTATAAACAAAAATAGAGCGACAATTTTGAAAACAATGCAATATTTTTAACTTTTTACTACAATAAATATCCCCAAAAAATATATAAAAAAACGTTTTTTTCCTCAGTTTAGGCCGATACGTATTCTTCTACATATTTTTGGTAAAAAAAATCGCAATTAGCGATTGATTGGTTTGCGCAAAAGTTATAGCGTTTACAAAATAGGGGATAGTTTTATAGCATTTTTATTAATATTTTTTTTTTTACTAGTAATGGCGCCGATCATCGATTTTTATTGTGACTGCGACATTATGGCGGACACATCGGACATTTTTGACACATTTTTGGGACCATTGTCATTTATAGAGCAATCAATGCTATTTAAATGCATTGATTCCTGTATAAATGACACTGGCAGTGAAAGAGTTAACCACTAGGGGCGGGGAGGGGTTATGGTGTGTGACGTGTGTTTTTTTTTTTTTTTTACACATTAGGGGGCGGGGCTGACGTCTGACATCATTGATCGGCTTTCCCGATGACCGGGAACAGCCGATCAATGACAGGCAGAGTAGGAAGCGCGGGGAGAGGTTTGTTTACACATACCTCTCCCCGTTCTTCAGCTCTGTGACCCGATCGCGGGACACCAGCGGCGATTGGGTCCGCTGGTCCCGCGGCCGTGGTCACGGAGCTCCCGACCGGATTGCGAGCGACCCACAGGCAGGCCTCTTAAAGGACCACGTACCTATACGTGGTTTTGCCTAGCCGTGCCATTCTGCCGACGTATATCGGTGTGAGGCGGTCGGGAAGCGGGTATACAGCTCCCAACCCACCCCAAAAATGCTGCTTGCAGGACTTTTCCGAATGTCCCGCAAGCGCACCACCTCGGTGTGGAAGCACCCATTGCAGATAATGGGAGGCAGGTTTCAGGCGCTTTACACAGGGCCGTCTTTAAGGCACCGTGTTTATTTATCTACTTTCCATGATTTTTTCTGCTTTATGTGAGTAGTATTATTAATAAACTGGTGAAGTTTTATACTACTACCAGTGTTGGTCATCTTACTTTAAAAAAGTAATTAGTTAAGTTACAAATTACTTCTCCCAAAAAGTAATTGCGTTAGTAACTCAGTTACTACATTGGAAAAGTAATTAGTTACGCAGCAAAGTAACTGACTTTTTTTTAAATATTCTATACGTGTAACTAAGGGGCGGGTCTAGTATTACTGTAAGCAAGGGGCGCATTTATTATTATTGTTATATATCGTGTAGCCAAGGGGCTGCTCTATTATTACTGTAACCAAGGGGCAGATCTGTTATAGCGTGTAAGCAAGGGGCGGGTCTATTATTATTATATCGTGTAAGGGGCGGATGGCTACAGAAGAGGGCGAATGTTAAATTAATGGGCAGAGCTCGATATATAACAATAATAATAAATGCGCCCCTTGGTTACAGTAATACTAGACCCGCCCCTTAGTTACACGATAGACGCCCCTTGCAGAGTAGCACGAGCATCGGGAGCGGTGTAGAGTTCACTCAGAGCTGTTTAGGTTCGGCAATTTTTGTAAGCTCCCTAGTCCTTCGTACTGCGCAAGCGATGCGCCTGCGCAGTACAGGGGGTCCTTATCCGGCGGGGGAACTTTTCCGGTGCGGCACCGGAATTACACTACTGCCATCTAGTGGCGGTAGATGTAATTGTGGTAATGCCGCCCAAGTAATGGGAACTGCATTACCATGAGGGGAAAAGTAATCAGTTAGATTACTCGTTACCCTCTAAAGTAACTGCGTTAAGTAACTCTGTTTTTTTTAACTCAGTTACTTACATCACTGACTACTACACTGCCTTATCTCTATATTCCCCTGAGCTATTTCTGGGAGGCATTATTCTGAATCCTGGAGTATGCCATCCATCCCAGCAGGGATCTCTCCTAAAAAAGTGCAGCCAGGCCTCTACCTCTGAGGTCTTACCTGTCAGTAAACAGTGTGTGAGTCGGGTGTGCACCCGGGTGTGAAGTGGCATTAGGTTACATATGAAGATTGGGGCGATATCATCATTTTTCTTGCACCACTGATTTTTGCACTGTGCACTCTTTGGACACTTTTGATGAATCGATTTTCACTTGAGGATTCTGTTATTGGATTCCATTATTAATGTATTAGCACTTTGATGGCGCAACGCAATTATTTTGTCTAACGATTAATGCATGTTGGGTGGCGCATTAACATTGCATTAGGGCAGTCTCTTCGTTTGAACAGGCTGCCCATTGTACCGCAACAGACCAAAAATCATGCCATGCATGCAGCATTTCCAGCAGTGCACCACAATGAACGCCAGTTGGTATTATGCATTTGAGGTGCCGTTCAGAGTGAATGGCACTGCATGGCAGTGGCACCAATGCATGTAACAATAGTTACTGCAACAAGATGGTGTAAATGGGTCCTAATTGACTGGGGACATCGTTCGAAAAACAATCAATAGGGTCTTCATTTCCTCCACCCTTCTCTCCTCCCCACTGTAAATTAACATCCTCCTGGAAAGTTCACATGCCAGGAGGGTGTCAATTCATGCCCTGGTTTCTCTCCAGCTCTACGCTTCATACATCATCCTGATCTCTATTGAAAGCTGCACAGTGGTGTGGGGGGAGCCATAGACTTGACTGATAACCCCTCCGAGCAATCGGCACAATAAACCCTTTCACGGCCAACACCGTAGCTGTGATTGTTTGATCCTGCCCCTAGCCAGCTGTAATGAAAAAGTCATCTGGGTGGCCGTCCAATGACTTATACAAGCTGCCCATAGAGCTTTATTTTTTTGTTGGTGCGCCCCTCCATCCTGACTTCCAGGGGCACACTTTGCTCCTTTGTCAGCCTATGACCAGGCCCGGATTTACTCCCTTTGCCGCCCCAAGGCCGGGTCCTTCAATGCCGCCCCCCCCCACACACACACCACAATTCTCGTCCTTTATCGATGACTGCTACAATAGATCACATTTGCGCAATGGTCAGTTAAATCAACGCAGTGCCGTATCGCAAAAAAATGATTGAAGTGCAATATTTGTATTATTACATTGTTATATAAAATAAAATAGTTCAACTCACCATAAGCTGAATCAGTCGGAGCCTGAGCATGTCACCTGCCTTCAGATGCGGATTGTCACTTGCCACATGTTGCAGATTGTCACTTGCCACGTCACTTGTCCGCGGATGCAGGGTGTCACTTGCCACGTCACTTGTCAGTGGATGCAGGGTGTCACTTGCCACGTCACTTGTCAGCGGATGCAGGGTGTCACTTGCCACGTCACTTGTCAGCGGATGCAGGGTGTCACTTGCCACGTCACTTGTCAGTGGATGCAGGGTGTCACTTGCCAGCAGATGCAGGGTGTCACTTGCCACGTCACTTGTCAGCAGATGCAGGGTGTCACTTGCCATGTCACTTGTCAGCAGATGCATGGTGTCACTTGCCACGTCGCCTGCCACCGGGTCGAAGGGGGCAATATTTGTATTATTACATTGTTATATAAAATAAAATAGTTCAACTCACCATAAGCTGAATCAGTCGGAGCCTGAGCATGTCACCTGCCTTCAGATGCGGATTGTCACTTGCCACATGTTGCAGATTGTCACTTGCCACGTCACTTGTCCGCGGATGCAGGGTGTCACTTGCCACGTCACTTGTCAGTGGATGCAGGGTGTCACTTGCCACGTCACTTGTCAGCGGATGCAGGGTGTCACTTGCTACGTCACTTGTCAGCGAATGCAGGGTGTCACTTGCCACGTCACTTGTCAGCGGATGCAGGGTGTCACTTGCCACGTCACTTGTCAGCGGATGCAGGGTGTCACTTGCCACGTCACTTGTCAGTGGATGCAGGGTGTCACTTGCCACGTCACTTGTCAGCAGATGCAGGGTGTCACTTGCCATGTCACTTGTCAGCAGATGCATGGTGTCACTTGCCACGTCGCCTGCCACCGGGTCGAAGGGGGCCCCGTCAGGTAGGATGGTGCGTTCCAGTAACCAGAAAGTGGGAATACACAAGCCCGATCGGTCCCCTTGAAATAAGCAGCGGTGCAGACAAAACGGGCTGGCTAGCGGGTGGGAGTTTCCAGCGAAAGTGGCACCACCCCTGCACCACTGCCGCCCCGAAGGCCTGGCCTCGGTGGCCTTGTGGGGAATCCGGCCCTGCCTATGACCAGTGGCGGAGGGACCAGGATGGGCGAGGGGCTTCAGGATGGAGAGCTGGTTGAAGGAGATTGGGAACATCCAATTCTGACCTCCTCCTGCTGAGGATGAACCCAGAAAGGGCTCAGCTTTGACTACTGATGTCTCCATAAAGAGCACCTGTCACTACTATCACATAGGGGGCTTATCAGCCTCCTTGTTATTGTTATTTTTAAAGTGAAAATGTTTAAGAACCATTGCCCCAACCCCCACTTACCCCACCAACACACACACAGTCAGGGTAAAAAAAGAAAATACATAAAAAAAAAAAACACAATTGCAAATTTCACATAACCACACATGCCAGAGGTAGAGATGCCCACGGCCTCTGGTGTTTGTTGACATCCATTGCCGCAAGTCCTCTCACTCTTGGCCACATCTGGACATTAAAGCCCCATAGAAGTCTATGTAGTATGGACAAAAGACCCTCTAGTGGGATTTTTTAGGGCGTGAGTACAGACCACTAGAGGGTCTTTTGTCCATACTATTTAGTTAGTAGGGATGCGGGCATCACTCTGCACCCCCATTTAACGGCAAATCAGTCTACATAGAAGTCTATGGGGCTTAACCCCTTCGTCTTTCGGCCCTGCATCCAGATTTGTAACCCTTTCTATTAATACTATTCAAACAAACGTAAATTCCCAATACCTCGCTAAGGTATTCAGAGCTGTGTTTGTCTATATTACTGGGGTTTAAATCTTATTGACAATTACTAAATATTTTATCAACCTTTTTTATTTGTTGTGAATCTGTACTAAATCCAGGTTCTTTCTTATGTTTTTTTGCAGGTGGACCCCTGACCGGAGCCGTCTTTAACCCAGCCCTGGCCTTCGCAGTTGTGTTTTTGTGTCATGGGAACACCTACCTGCAGAATATCTTTGTCTACTGGATTGGACCTCTTATTGGTGAGACAAATGTCGTTGGTTGGAAATGGAGTGGATAAATATGGGGCCTTATTTACTAAAAAGCTGAACTGCCTTACCTTTAGTCTTCCCTACTTAACATTTCTAAATAAAAAATTTTTACGTGGCTTCCTAATAAGAGAGGTAAAGAGGAAGTAAACTTGCTTTACCGCCTTTCATCTATAGTAAGGCTTACCTATAGGTAGTGTTAATATCTCCTAAAAGTGCACAGTGTAGGAGATATTTACATTACATGCAGCCCGTGACCTCACCAGCGCATGCGCTCTGAAGGAACGTCCCTCCCTGTGCCGTGAACGTTGGCTCCCGTGCGCACGCGTGGGAGTGACGCCATCGCGGCTCCGGGGAGTCACAGAACTGGAGGCCACGAACCTGGAAGCAAGGCGGGTGAAGATGGAAGCAGCTGCAGCGCTGACATCACGGCACTGGAACAGCTTAGATTTAAGGTAAGTTTCACATAATGTGCTAGTTTGCGATGCATACTAGCACATTTGACTTTACCTTGCAGGGAAAAAATAAAAAATGTCCAGCGGTATACAACCGCTTTATTAATAGTCATCATTCTGCACCCGTTATTCTGAGATAGGATTCAGTGTCCTAGTGTCAGGATGATTGACTGCAACTGAATGAAGCCTATCAGATAGCAGGGAAGTTGGGTTGTTGAAAACTGAGTACCTCTGATGAGACTTCATCGGTAATCATCTTGGTGGCCCCAGGTTCCGTAGAGCACGTACCCCCTTAAATATTGTAACTTTATCCATATGGGCTTATTGTTTTTTTCTAAGGTAGCCCCAAGTTGAGCAAGCATATCAAATACTGTAATGTTATATATATGCCCTCATCTTTTCTTCTAAGGTGGCCCCATGTTTTATAGAGCAAGCATCCCCTCAAATACTGTAACTTTAGTCATATGGGCTCATCTTTTTTCTAAGATGACCCTAGGTTTCATAGGGCACATACCTCCTCTAATACTGTAACTTTATTCATATGGGCTCATCTTTTCTTCTAAGGTGGCCCCATATCATTTCTTCTAAGGTGACCCGAGGTTCTGTAGAGCAAGTGTCTCCTCAAATACTGTACCTTTTATTCATATGGGTTCATCCTTTCAAGGTGGTTCCGGGTTACATAGAGCAAGCACCCCCTTAAATACTGTAACTTTTATCCATATGGGCACACCTTTTTTTTTTTTTCTACAGTAGCCCTAGGTGTCATAGAGCACGCACCTCCTCAAATACTGTATTCTTCTTCATATGGGCTCACGTTTTCTTCCATAGAGCAAGCATCTCCTTAAATATTGTAACTTTATTCACATGGGCTCATCTTTTCTTCTAAGGTGGTTTCTTAGAGCAAACACTTCCTTAAATAATGTTTGTGACGAAACGTCCCTACACTCCGGGATGGCACAGGGTGACTTAGACATAATAGGTGCATGGGGAGCTGAAACATGGGTTTACCAACCTTTCCAAGGGATTCTGGGTTCCATGTGCCCTCCCGTCACACTTATATATTATTTATATGGGCACACCTTTTTTTCATAGGTGGCCCCAGGTTTCACAGATTAAGTACCTCCTCCAATACTGTAACTTTATTCATATGGGCTCATCTTTTCTAAGGTGGCCCCAGATCTTTTCTTCTAAGGTGACCCAAGGTTCTGTAGAGCAAGTGTTTCCTCAAATACTGTAACTTTATTCATATGGGCTCATCCTTTCTTCTAAGGTGTTTCCAGGTTGCAAGGAGCAAGCGCCTCCCTCAAATATTGTAACTTTATTCATATGGGCACAAGTTTTTTTTTTTTCTACGGTGGCCCTAGGTGTCATAGAGCACGCACCTCCTCAAATATTGTATTCTTCTTCATATGGGCTCATGTTTTCTTCCATATCACAGGCTTCTCCTTTAATACTGTAAATGTATTCATATTGTCCTCAAAGGTGGCCCCAGGTTTTATTGAGTAAGCATTTACTCAAATGCTATAACTTTATTCACAGGGTCTCATCTTTTCTTCTAAGGTGGTCCCAGGTTTCTTAGAGCAAGTGTCTTCTCAAATACTGTAACTTTATTCATATGGGCGCACCTTTTTTCTAGTGTGGCCCCAGGTTTCATATAGCAAATGACTTTGCATGTACTGTATTCTTATTCATATGGGCTCACCTTTTCTTCGATAGAGCAAGTGTCTCCTCAAATACTGTAACTTTATTCATATGGGTTCAGCTTTTTTCTAAGGTGGCCCCAGGTTTTATATAGTAAGTGACTCCTCAGATACTGTATTTTAATTCATATTGGCTCACCTTTACTTCTAAGGGTCGCAGGTTTCATAGAGCAAGCACCACCTCAAATACTACATTATTCAAATGGGCACATCTTTTTTCTAAGGTGGCCCCTGGTTTCATACAGAAAATGACTCCCCAAGTCCTGTATTCTTATTCATATGGGCTCAACTTTTCTTCTAATGCCGCGTACACACGGTCGGAATTTACGATGGAAACAGTTTTTCATCGGATTTTCCGACTGTGTGTATGCCCATCGGTCTTTTTCTGTCGGAATTTCCGACGGACTTTGGATTGAGAACCTGTTCTTAATTTTTCCGACGGAAAACCTTTCTATCGTTTTTTCCGATCGTGTGTATGCAATTCCGACACGCAAAATTCCGACGCATGCTCGGAAACAATTTGACGCATGCTCAGAAGCATTAAACTTCCCTTTTATAGTGCTGTCGAACGTGTTGTATGCCGCGGTGTTATTGCCCTTTGGAATTCGGTGTGACCGTGTGAAAGGCAAGACAGTTTGAGCGAAATTCCGTCGGAATTCCGACAGGAAAACCATCAGAGCTTTTTCCGATGAGAATTCCGACCGTGTGTATAAGGGTCGCAGGTTTTATAGAGCAAGCACCTTTCCAAATACTGTAACATTATTTATATGGGCACATCTTTTTTTTAAGGTGGCCCCAGGTTTCATACAGCAAATGACTACTCAAGTACTCTATTCTTAATCCTATGGGCTCACCTTTTCTTCTAATGAGGCCCCAGGCTTTATAAAGCTAGTGGCTCCTCAGATACTGTAATCTTATTCATATGGGAAGATTTTTTTCATCTAATGTGGTCCCGGGTTCTATAGCACAAGCACCTCCTCAAATACTGTGAATGTATTCTTATGGGCTCATTATTTCTTCTAAGGCACTCCCAGGTTCAATAGAACAAGCACTTAAACTTAGGGCACTCTATTATGGAACCAAAGCCTTCATTGTTTATGGCTTGCCCACTTAATTTGGGCTTTCCTTTTTGCCAGTGAGACTGCCCATTTATTGGCTACTAAAACATTTGAGGACGAAACAGGCTAGGCGTCAATCATCAGCACTCTGGTAATATTTACTATTCGGGTATCTGTCATGACGTACCATCTGCTTGACGCATTACGCCCCTCTGAGCTTTCTTAAAGGAGCCTAACTAAAGGCACTCTATAATAGAAATATCAACCAAAGCTTTCATTGTTTATTATAAATAAAAGAATATATATATATATAAAATAGTGATATCAAAAATAATGTCCAGTGAAGTCCATATGAAAAAATCGAAAAGTGACTTGAGTGATATATAAATAAAATAAAGTTCAATAAAGCTTGAGTGACTTGTGTGAAATGATAACACCAACGCTGTGATCCACCACCGAATGGATAATATGCTTAACAGAGGCCAGTTTTCAAAAGCTTGTAGTATAATATTATCCTGATGTTAAATCAACAGCGGGACCTCCACAATTGAACTCCACACTTCCACTTAGTAAAGACCAGTATCGACTGTGTATATTGGGATGGATCCACCGGTATACACTTATGGGGTAATTCAAACCAAGTATCTCCACACCTCCACTGCGGGAAATCTCAAGAGGTCCCAGACCCAAAGGTCCCAAATAAACCCTCAATGGAAATCATAAAGGAAAAAGAAATACTCCCATAGTGTGAATCCGTTTTAAAATTTAATCCAAAAGAAGTTTAAAGTTATACTTACAGCATAGCAGTATAAACAGGCATGTCAATAAGAAACAAATGGTTAAAAACTCTTCGCCGGCCGGCTAGCAATCACCCGCTCACGGCAGGTCGCGATGACGTCAGCCTCCCTATGCACGTTTCGTCTACTGACGTCGTCTGTTACTTCTATTTGGGTTGTGTTATATCTCACATTGTTTAGCTGCTGCTAGTTTTTTCCATTTTATTTTATTTCGTTTAGATATTTGAGCGCAGTGTTTGTTCTACTATTTTTCATTGTTTATGGCTGGCCCACTTGTTTTGTGTTTTCCTATTGGTCAGTGAGGCTGCCCATTTATTGGCCACTAAAACAGTTTGGAAGGAAACGGGCTAGGTGTCAATCATCAGCACATGGTAATATTTTTCAATTTTCGGTATCCTGAGGTGCTTTGACAATATATAAAGGATGCAGACAGGCAGCTAAAGATGGACCTGGGATCAGCTTGAAAGGTAAGGTGAGCTTACAAGTTCCCATTAAAGGTTTATTCCACCAAAAAGTGATCTTTAGCAATAGAAGGACCTTCAGCTGTCTTCTGTCTTCTATGTTCTTTAATAACCAAACTGTGAGATCTTCCTGCCATAGACTGTTCCTGTCCACCTGAGAGTTTTGGGTGTTTCCATCTACCTTTGTGCAGGGCCATCTTTAATATTGATTGGACCCTGGGCAAAACTTTTTTTGCAGTTTCGCTCTCCACCTGCTCTGAGACATACAATAAATAGCAGCTAGACTCAAAATAAGTTTACTGAATCAGATCAGGCAGCTATTGCGATTGGTTGCCAGAGGTTACAGTGTATCATTACTGCTCACTGACTGGTTGCTAGAGGTTACAGCACACATTACGGCTCACTGATTAGTTGCTAGAGGTTACAGCACATGATTTCTGCTTGTTGATTGGTTGCTAGAGATTACTGTGAATATGACCTCAGGGGGGCATGATATACATATCAATGCCACTGGCCGCTGCTATTTACATATGAATGCCACCACTTTTTACATATGAATGCATTACATGTAAACACAGGGTCTGCAGGTGAGTCATCTGTACACAACAATAGGGCAGAGCTGGGCAGCATTAGCAGCATTAGTAGCAGCAATTCATACTGAGATATTGGGATACAGCACAGGACTAAAACCTCAAGGGACGAGGGAATTTAAACCAGGATAGTTGGCAAGTATGAGGCAGCTGCTTTGGGCCCCACAAAAATGACAGGACCCAGGGCAGCTGCCCCTTTTGCCCTGCCTTAAAAACAGCCCTGCCTTTGTGTGTTCTAGCTTATTTTGCTTCATTTATAAAATAAATAATCCAGCAGACAGACTGAAAGCCTTCATAATAGGCAGAACAGGTGTGCAGATTTGGGAACTCAACAAAACCATCTCAATAGAGCTCCTATGAAATGTAAGAATCAATCAGGCAGTTTAAATCTCCATCATTTACCAAAATCTAAAATATAAATTTTTGGCAGACTGGCCATTTAAGGTTTTTTTTTTTTTTTTTTAATTTAATAATAGAAAAAGATGGAATTTGCCAAAAAAATGTGTACATGTTATGTTATACTACTTATCTAAATACAATTGTAGCTGATTACAACCATTAGATGACCTTTTTTTCCATCTTGTTCCAGGGGCGGCAATCTCCTTCTTGCTTTTGGAGTACATTCTTCCAAAATCCAGACTGACTCAAGTATCTTCAGAACGGGTGAAAAGGGATTAGGCTATGGCTGGAGTTTGTGCAATCAAGACCTGAACGAATGGCTTCCATTGGTTCCCTCTTAATGCCGTGAGATGAGGGTACAAGTGTTCCTCAACTTTTTTTAACAGACTTTGTCCTATTCATCGTTTTTAATAGACTCTTATGTTTTGTTTACTTCCAGATAAGCTGTGAAATGTGGGACTAAGTTGGTTCCTATGCAAATCTGAATAACCACATTTAGGAGGTCGAATGTATATATAAAAATGGCTTCCTACATTTTGCACAGGGTGTATCATGTTTTTCAAGGTAAATTCATGTTCTCGTGGCTGCAGTGCCATTTTGGTACCTAATGCCACTAAAACTCCCAGAATGCTGCAGCTTGTGTCCTCGATTGGTGGGGATCCTCAGGTTGTCTGTCCCGCCTTATAAAGGAGTATCAGGTTTTGACACCTTAAATGGGGACATTCAGTTATTAATAGACATGTGCACAATAGAAAAATTTGTTTATTTTCATTTCTGTTCGTTTCCCGTTGATTCGTAACGATTCGTAAATTCGTAAGTCGTCGGAGTTTGTATTCGTAACGATTCGTATTTTCGTAAGAGTTATTTTTTCGTTGATTCGTATTTTCGTAGATTTAGTTGCATTCGTACTTTCGTTAGATTGATTTATTCGTACTTTCATAACATTGTTTTCGTAGATTCGTAATCGGAGTATAATTCATAATGTTATGTAATGTGTATGCTATTATTACATTTTAAGAGACACGGAAAATTACGAATCGAAAAAAAAAGTTACGATTGTACGAATTTTTTCGTTCAATCCATTCGAAGCACGTTAAGCAGCGCCATTGTAAGGGACACGGAAAATTAAATTACCAATTCAAAAAAAAAAAAAAAAGTTACCAATGTACGAATTTTTTCGTTCATTTTGATTTTCGTTGTTCCTGTTTTTTTCTTGTTTTTTTTTTTTTTTTCGGATTTTCTTTTTTCGTAGTTTCGTTGTTTCTAATTTGGTTATTTCGGATTTTCGTTGTTTTTCATATTCGTTCGATTCGAACATTCGTTAAAATTTTTAGCGAATCATTCGTCCATTCGTACGATAACGAATGAACGAATATAACGAATTTTAACGGAAAACGGAAAAAAACGAAGCGAATTGCACATGTCTAGTTATTGATACAAGTACCTGTTTTTTATGATTGTAGCACATAGCAGTAAAGGTTTTTGGGTAGCTGAGACCTCCAGCACCTCTGGTCTTTACATTGCTTGCCTTTTTATAATAGTGTTACCAGGTTTTAGCATCTTAAAGGGGATTTCCGCAATTAAGCAAAAAAATTAAAAAAAAACCTTCATATATTTCATATTCTTATTGGTATGTATACTGAGGATTCCTACAAGACGGAGATCCTTGCCTTTTGGCAAAGCAACCCCATCATCTCAAAATTTGCTCTCTCAGAATAAAGCTCTGGCCACATCAACCTAAACAACAGAACCACATTCAGAGAAAGGTTTACCCACGTTCATGGGCGTCCGCAGGTAGGGGCAAGGGGGGGCAGGTGCCCCCCCTGGAATTAGGGATCAGATCAGGAGTGATGACCCCCATCACCCCTCTCTGTCACCCCCTCTCTCTCTCTCACCCCTCTGTCTTTTTCACCCCCTCTCTATCTGCCACTCCCCTCTGTCTCTCTCTGTCACACTCCTCTCTCTCTGTCACCCCCTCTGTCTTTCTGTCACCCTTCTCTCTCTCACCCCCTTTCTCTCTGTCACCCTCTCTGTCTCTTTCTATCACCCCCCCCCCTTTCTCTCTGTCACCCCCCACATGTATGCAGTTTCTGACAGGCTCTTGGGCCATGTATGCAGTCTCTGGTCATCTCTTGTGCCATGTCCGCATGTCTCTTACAGTCTCTTGAGCCATGTGTGCAGTCACTGAGAGTCTCTTGGGCCATGTCTGCAGTCTCTGACAGTCTCTTGGGCCATGTCTGCAGTCTCTGACAGTCTCTTGGGCCATGTCTGCAGTCTCTGACAGTCTCTTGGGCCATGTCTGCAGTCTCTGACAGTCTCTTGGGCCATGTCTGCAGTCTCTGACAGTCTCTTGGGCCATGTATGCAGTTTCTGACAGGCTCTTGGGCCATGTATGCAGTCTCTGGTCATCTCTTGTGCCATGTCCGCAGTCTCTGACAGTCTCTTGAGCCATGTATGCAGTCACTGACAGTCTCTTGGGCCATGTCTGCAGTCACTGACAGTCTCTTGGGCCATGTCTGCAGTCTCTGACAGTCTCTTGGGCCATGTATGCAGTCTCTGGCAGGCTCTTGGGCCATGTATGCAGTCTCTGGTCATCTCTTGTGCCATGTCCGCAGTCTCTTACAGTCTCTTGAGCCATGTATGCAGTCACTGAGAGTCTCTTGGGCCATGTCTTCAGTCTCTGACAGTCTCTTGGGCCATGTCCGCAGTCTCTACGGCCATGTATGCAGTCTCTGACCATCACCTGTACTACGTCTGCAGTCTCTGACCGTGATAATGACATTGTTGAAAAGGTCAGAGCATGGGTGACCTTAAAATTATGCCCCCCCTGAAAAAAGTTCTGCGGACGCCCATGCCCACGTTGACAGTGATGGTTCTCATTATCTAGGTCAGGGAGTCGCCAAACATTCTAAACAAAGGGCCAGTTTACTGTTCTTCCAACTAAAGGGGGACTGTGGCCTTCGAGAGTAGAAAAGGTCCCTGCATCTGTGGAATAAACAATGCCCCACCTTTGGTGTAATTTGGAGGAATAGTGCCCCATCGTTAGTGTCAGTGGGAGTAATGGTGCCCCATCATTGGTGTCAGTGGGCCCCATTGTTGGCATCATTGAGAGGAATTGCACTTATCTTTGGTGTCATTGGCAGCAATTCTGACCTACCATTGGTGTCATTGGGAGTTATTCTGCCTCTTCATTGGTGTCAGTGGAGGGAAATAGTGTGCCCCAAGGGCCAGGTAAAAGCAAGCAATCTGGCATTGGAGACCACTGATCTAGGTCATTGTATATCTAGTAGTAGTTAGTCCCTATGAGCTAGACTTATCCTGTGATATAAAAGACGTTAAAGCATTTACCGTATATACTCGAGTATAAGCCGAGTTTTTCAGCACATTTTTTTTTTTTTTTTGTGCTGAAAATGCCCCCCTCGGCTTATACTGGAGTAGAGCATTTTTCTGCAGCAGAGAATGACATTTTCTGAACCGACTTTGGGGCCCTGTATCTCGGGGCCATTTGGTGCTAGGAACCCCAAATTTGGTGTGCAAACCCAGTGGAACCAACACTACAACATATCCAAAGGGGTTTCTAGCACCAAGTGGCCCCGAGATACGGGGCCCCAAAGTCGGTCAACTGTGTCCATCTGCAGCAATGTAATTTGGGGACCCTAGGGGGCCCCTAGGAACCATTAACTACTGAATTTGAAGTTCGGGGGACCTATGGCTGCAAATGGACACAGTGAGGCTGCAAATTGGCATTGTTGACCCTCTTTTCCACTTACAGTAGCTGTGCATTTCTCACCCTAGGCTTATACTCGAGTCAATAAGTTTTCCCAGTTTTTTGTGGGAAAATTAGGTGCCTCGGCTTATATTCGGGTCGGCTTATACTCGAGTATATATGGGTATATCCACACAGGTAGCACAAAAACCCTAATCCAATCACCATGGAATGTGTCAAGGCAGACTCAGCAGTTTTCCTGCACCTTAGCCCCCGTACACACGGTCGGAAATTCCGACCACAAAATCTGTCAGATTTTTTCCGATGGATTTTGTCAGACACTGGTGTTGCATACACACGGTCGGACAAAGTTGTCGGAAAATCCGATCATCCTGAACATGGTGACGTTTGTTGCCTACGACGGGACTACGTAGAGGCTAGTAGCCAATAGCTTTGGTCTGGTAATGTGATCTGAGCATGCGTGGCACTTTGTCCGTCGGAATTCGCTACACACGATCGAAAAAGTCCGATCGGACTTTGTTGTCGGAAAATTTGAGAGCAGGAGATAAAACTTTGTCCGACGGAAAAAGTCCGATGGAGCCTACACACGGTCGGAATTTCCGACAACATGGTCCGATAGGACATTTTCCGTCGGAAAATCCGACCGTGTGTACGGGGGCATAAGAGAGCCTCTTCATTACATTAGGATAGGCTCTTCATTTCGAATAGGCGGCCAATGCACCAGAATAGACATAAAACACACACATGCAGCATTTTTTTCTCGATGCAGCGCACAAAAACGCATTGGTGCTACATTGCCTTAATGCACGGGGTGCCATTCAAAAAGAACTGCAGGGGCTTAGTAGTGTCACCTACCTGGCCATATAGACACAGAGGTGTGCCAATCACAAGAATAGCCAGAGTTACAAATCTTGTGTCAGGTAAAGCCTGTATTACTTTTTTTTACATCTTATCTTTTAGGAATAAAGAAAGACATAAACATTGTGTTGTGTGCAGAATCCACAATCTGTTTTATGAATGTCTGTATGGGACTGTGAATTGGTCATCACAGCGGTGATATTAAAGTGTCTTCTGAGCACACAGTCTTATTCCACTTCCGTGCCTCTGTGTGACATTTCCATACACCGATTGTAGGACACTCATGTGCCTTAAACTTTGTTAAAGAATTGTACTGCACATTTTCCTATGTGGAATTCCATTCGAAATAAGTGACTGGAAATTTTTTTTTTTTTTTCTTTTTTTAAGCTAAATAAAAATTTTAAAAATCCAAAATGTTGTTTATGTTTTTTCATAATTAGAGTTTCAAAAAAGTATTAAAACTTTTAAAGTATTACAATTTCTTTTAAATGTTTTTAAAGTGTTACAGCAAAACCAAGTTTTTAATGCAACCACTTTAAAATTGCAAGATAAAAGTAATGCATGTATGCACATTTGAAAAAGCTATGGGGGTGTATTTATTACGTATTCCTTACGTTGCAGAGCTTTTCATCCTGTAAAACTGCATGTACATTCATTCTGTGCAAATGAGGAGCAAAAACAAACGCCCTCGGGCTATTTTCTCTCTCCAGGTGAAATGTATTCCTTCACAGGAATCAGGAAAATACTGAGCTATCGCCACTAGATGGAGGTGACAATCGTAAGGGATTGAAGCTTTGTTTACTGCGATTGTCAGCTCCATCCAGTGGCCATAAAGTAAATGGCAACTCTGCGGATTCAGATCTAAAGAGGAACTCTGTATCCACTTCAGCACCGAGCGATTTTACCCCCTTCCTTACCAGAGCACTTTTTGCGATTCGGCACTGCGTCGCTTTAACAATTGCGCGGTCGTGCGACGTTGCACCCAAACGAAATTGACGTCCTTTATTTCCCACAAATAGAGCTTTCTTTTGGTGCTATTTGATCACCTCTGCGGTTTTTATTTTTTGCTCTATAAACAAAAGAAGAGCGACAATTTTGAAAAAAAAACACAATATTTTCTACTTTTTGCTATAATAAATATCCCATTTTTTTTTAAAAAAACTATTTTTTTACTCAGTTTAGGCCGATACGTATTCTTCTACATATTTTTGGTAAAAAAAATCGCAATAAGCGTATATAGATTGGTTTGCGCAAAAGTTATAGCGTCTACAAAATAGGGGATAGATTTATTGCATTTTATTTTTTTATTTTTTTACGAGTAATGGCGGCAATCTGCGATTTTTTTTTGTGACTACGACATTGCGGCGGACACTTCGGACACTTTTGACACATTTTTGGGACCATTCACATTTACACAGCGATCGTTGCTATAAAATTGCAGTGATTACTGTGTAAATGTGACTGGCAGAGAAGGGGTTAACACTAGGGGGCGCTGCAGGGGTTAATGTGTTCCCTAAGGTAGTGATTCTAACTGTGGTGGGAGGGGACTTGTTGAGTTGTTAACAGTTAACATTTAAAGGCTTAGTCCACCTTGAGCAAAATTTTAGTAAAAGCACCAAAATTATTATAATAAAAAAAATGTGCATTTACTAGATTTTTGAGGCCTGCAGAGCATTGCAACTGCAATAATTGCAGTTCTGTGGCTCTATCAGTGGTTGCCTCCAGCCTCAGGTGTATACAGACGTATGGGCCTGGCTGGAGGAACGGCTGCTGAGCTACAGATCGTCATGGCAGAAGGGATTGTTGGCGCACCCTCCACGATTGGCGAATGGGAGTTATAGTTATTGTTGGCCAACAATACCCAGCCTGGACGACACGTGCAAGGCGGAGCCACACACAACCGTGCAAAATCTTTAACCACTTAAGGCCCGAGCCTCTTTTTTAAATGTGTTGTTAAGAACAGTTTTTTTGCATGAAAATTACTTAGAATCCGCAAACATTATAGATTTTTTTTCTAACACCTTAGAAAATAATATGGCGGTCGTTGCAATACTTTCTTTCACAATGTATTTGCGCAGCGGTCTTACAAGCGCACTTATTTGGGAAAAAATACACTTTTTTGAATTAAAAAATAAGACAACAGTAAAGTTAGCCCATTTTTTTTTTTTTATATTGTGAAAGATAATGTTACGCCGAGTAAATTGATACCCAACATGTCACGCTTCAAAATTGCGCCCGCTCGTGGAATGGCGACAAACTTTTACCCTTCAAAATCTCCATAGGCGACGTTTTAAAAAATTCTACAGGTTGCATGTTTTGGGTAACAGAGGAGGTCCAGGGCTAGAATTATTGCTCTCACTCTACCGATCGCGGCGATACCTCACATGTGTGGTTTGAACACCGTTTTCATATGCGGGCCCTACTCGCGTATGCGTTTTGCTTCTGCCACACGACCTCGGCGGGACGGGGCGCGTTTTTAAAACATTTTTTTTCTTTCTTATTTATTTTACCTTTTATTTTTTATTTTTACACTGTTTTAAAAAAAAAAAAATGGTGTCACTTTTATTCCTATTACAAGGAATGTAAACGTCCCTTGTAATAGAAAAAAAAAAGCACGACAGGTCCTCTTAAATATGAGATCTGGGGTCAAAAAGTCCTCAGATCTCATATTTACACTAAGATGCAATTAAAAAAAATTGGCATTTAAAAAAAGAATTAAAATAAATGGCCCTTTAAGAGCTGTGGGAGGAAGTGACGTTTTGACGTTGTTTCCGCCCTGCAATGTGCAGTGCAAGTGTAAGTGAGGTCACCGGCAACAATATACTGCCATATCTTAACCGCTTCCCGACCGCCTCCTGTACATATACGTCGGCAGAATGGCACGGCTAGGCAAAAGCACGTACAGGTACGTCCCCTTTAATTGCCTAGCCGTGGGGTCGCGCGCACGCCGCCGGCGGCACGCTAGTGACCCGGTCGGGAGCTCCATGACCACGGCCGCGGGACCAGCGGACCCGATCGCCGCTGGTGTCCCGCGATCGGGTCGCAGAGCTGAAGAACGGGGAGAGGTATGTGTAAACCTCTCCCCGCGCTTCCCACACTGCCTGTCACTGATCGGCTGTTCCCTGTCATCGGGAAAGCCGATCAATGACGTCAGACGTCAGCCACGCCCCCTAAAGTAAAAAAAAAACACGTCACAGCCCATAACCCCTCCCCTCCCCCTAGTGGTTAACTCTTTCACTGCCAGTGTCATTTACACAGGAATCAGTGCATTTAAATAGCATTGATCGCTGTATAAATGACAAGGGTCCCAAAAATGTGTCAAAAATGTCCGATGTGTCCGCCATAATGTCGCAGTCACAATAAAAATCACAGATCGCCGCCATTACTAGTAAAAAAAAAAAATTATTAATAAAAATGCTATAAAACTATCCCCTATTTTGTAAACGCTATAACTTTTGCGCAAACCAATCAATCTGTAATTGCGTTTTTTTTTACCAAAAATATGTAAAAGAATACGTATCGGCCTAAACTGAGGAAAAAAAACGTTTTTTTATATCTTTTTTGGGGATATTTATTATAGCACAAAGTAAAAAATATAGAATTTTTTTCAAAATTGTCGCTCTATTTTTGTTTATAGCGCAAAAAATAAAAACCGCAGGGGCGATCAAATACCACCAAAAGAAAGCTCTATTTGTGGGAAAAAAAGGACGCCAATTTTGTTTGGGAGCCACGTCGCACGACCACGCAATTGTCAGTTAAAGCGACGCAGTGCCGAAACGCAAAAAGGGGCCTGGTCCTTTGGCTGCAAATTGGTCCGGGGCTGAAGTGGTTTAAAAACAACAAAGATTTGGAGAAGTGTCTACAAAATTTTGGTTGCAGGAGGGGAAAAGTTAAAATAGAACTAAAGTCAAAACTATATATTTTTTTCCTTTTGGATAGAGTATAGGGAGGGTTAAAGGCCCTGTTAGTTTTTTTTTTGCCATCTGTATCCCATTGGGGATATTTCCCTTTTACTTCCTGTACCGTAGCCACAACAGGAAGTAAAGGAATCCCAGGGTGTCACCAGAACTAGTGTCCCCATGTCAGGGCTGGGCTTCAGCTCTTCCTTCTCAAAGCTGGCCGCTCAGCTGTCAGCTAATTGCCTTTCTCTCCACAGTTACTCACCTGTTGATGATATCCTGCTCGTCAGTCCTGCCTACTTAAGCCGTCCAGTCCGGATGATCTCTGCCTTCCTCTTGGTCACATCTCTAGAGACGCTCTCCTGTGTTCCTGTTAAAGACTTGCCTGGCTCCAGACCCTGCTTGCTGTTCTAATATGCTCATCTCTGGCTCCCTGACGTTTTGGCTTGTCTGACTATCCGTTTCTGGTTCCTGAACTCTGGCTATGTTTTGACTACGTTTATTCTGTTTATCTTTTTATTATTATTATTATTATTAAACAAGTGTGATTTAACTGTACTTCTATCTCAGTCTGACTCATGGTTTCTGACACCCCACTGGAAGATTTATTTATTTCCACTCTTGTTGACAAGGTAAACAGGAAAACTAGAGATAGGGAATCTCCACAATGGGGGACACAGACAGCAAAGTGTCTTCTTCATGTTGTTTCTTTACTGGCTTAGCTCCTACCAAGGAGGTATAAGGTGAAGAGCTGGCAACTCGTCCTTCCAAAAAAGTCACTTTGAGTTGAGTGTACTAAATACAGTGGTTTACGCGTTTCGGCAATAAGCCTTAATCATAGCCATTATGATTAGCTCCTACCAAGCTGTCTGTCTGCAAGGTGGTAAAACAGGTAATGGTCTGGGGGGAGGGATTCAGGAACACTTGCTCCGCCCACAAAGTGCTAAACACATGCTCCCCAAGGCTGGGTTCACACCTTTGCAGCGCATTAGCTAAAACTGCATTGATATGTGTTACATTGTACTTTAGGCTTTAAAAGAAGTTGTTTTAGAGTAGCACATTCATTTGAATGGGCATCCTAGCACTCTAAATTACACCAAAAAAGGTGCATGTACTTTTAAAGACAGTGCACCACAACGCATTGTTGTGTCTTACCAAGTCTTGTGGTACACTGAAATGCACCTGAGTAAATGCACCAAAGATAGATTCATGCATTCATGAATCTATCCATTGTTGCCGCTGCCACCCCCTATTCAGGCATCCGGACCCTTTTCGGACGTCAGCCGCCTGAATTACAATGGCAGGGTATTTTTTTTAAAGCACCCAATTAGAGCCATAATATTCTTAAAAAAGGTGGACTCGGAGCGCAGAGCATTGTGCTCGGAGTCCACCCAGATGTGTTAGAAAAGCAAATGAATATTTGCTTTTCCAACACTGAACCGCCTCTCTGGAAATCAGGAAGCGTGGCTCTAATACCTGTCACCTAATTGGCTGAAGGCACAGGTGCCCCTATTGGACGCCTAGCAGAATGGAAGAAGAGAGAAGGGGCAAGCATGGAGGACACAGCTCACCGACGTCACCCGCTGCCTGACCCGTCACCAAGATGGGGTAAGTGCTGGGCAGACAGTGGGCAGGCGGGGGTCACAGTGGCTGCATTTGATGGGCACGAGTGGCTCCATTTGATGGGCAGAAGTGGCTGCATATGATGGGTACAAGTGGCTGCATTTGATGGGTACACAAGTGGCTGCATTTGGGGCACAAGTGGCCTGCATTTGATGGGCAAAAGTGGCTGCATTTGATGGGGCACAAGTGACTGCATTTGATGGGGCACAAGTGGCTGCATATGATGGGCACAAGTGGCTGCATTTGATGGGTACAAGTGACTGCATTTGATAGGGGACAAGTGGCTGCATTTGATGGGGCACAGTGGCTGCATTTGATGGGGCACAGTGGCTGCATTTGATGGGGCACAGTGGCTGCATTTGATGGGGCACAGCGGCTGCATTTGATGGGCACAAGTGGCTGCATATGATGGGAACAAGTGGCTACATTTGATGGGGCACAAGTGGCTGCATTTGATGGGGCACAATGGCTGCATTTGATGGGGCACAATGGCTGCATTTGATGGGGCACAGTGGCTGCATTTGATGGGCACAGTGGCTGCATTTGATGGGCACAAGTGGCTGCATATGATGGGAACAAGTGGCTACATTTGATGGGGCACAGTGGCTGCATATTGATGGGCACAAGTGGCTGCATTTGATGGGGCACAATGGCTGCATTTGATGGGGCACAGTGGCTGCATTTGATGGGCACAGTGGCTGCATTTGATGGGCACAAGTGGCTGCATATGATGGGAACAAGTGGCTACATTTGATGGGGCACAGTGGCTGCATATGATGGGCACAAGTGGCTGCATTTGATGGGGCACAATGGCTGCATTTGATGGGGCACAGTGGCTGCATTTGATGGGCACAGTGGTTTCATTTGATGGGGCACAGCGGCTGCATTTGATGGGCACAAGTGGCTGCATATGATGGGAACAAGTGGCTACATTTGATGGGGCACAGTGGCTGCATTTGATGGGGCACAATGGCTGCATTTGATGGGGCACAATGGCTGCATTTGATGGGGCACAGCGGCTGCATTTGATGGCACAAGTGGCTGCATTTGATGGGCACAAGTGGCTGCATTTGATGGGCACAAGTGGCTGCATTTGATGGGCACAAGTGGCTGCATTTGATGGGGCATAAGTGACTGCATTTGATGGGGCACAATGGCTGCATTTGATGGGGCACAGTGAGGCTGCAATTGATGAGTTTATTTTTCCAGTATTTTTCAGTTTGTTTGCGCCCCTACCCCCAAAAGTTTGAGCACCAGCCGCCACTGACTGTCTCCCTTTTATATTGTAAAGTGCTGTGTAAACTGTTGGCGCTATAAAAAAAACTGTATAATAATAGTCTAGCAGAACTAACGTTCATTCGTTCTAAATTCTAAACGCTGAATTAGTGTATAGACACTGAGTTATTGTCACATGCAAAATGTCAGCTTTACTGGATAACTGTATTTTAAAACCCATTTGATCTTTTGAAATATTCAGGGACACTTTCCATACAAGACCTCTTACCTCTACCTTTCATTTTCTTTATAGGGGACAAGTGGTGCACTGAATGTGGCACAGTGCACGCTGCAATGGGCACAGCTGGCTGCAATTGATGGGGAAGGGCCATGATTGGGCACAGAAGCTGCATATGATCAGTTGCATTTGATGGCACAAGGCCATGCACAATGATGCAACAAGTGCTATTTGATGGGCACAAGTGGCTCTGATTTAAAGGGCACAAGTGGCTGCATTGATGGGCACATGCATGATTTGATGGGCACAGTGGCTCCATGAGTACATGTATTTATGCCATGGCTCCATATATGTAACAAGTGCTACATTAGGGCACATGGCTCTATTGATGCAAAGTGCTGCATTGACTGGTGCACAATGGCAGCATTGATGGCACAGTTGCTGCATTTGATGGCACGTTGCTGCATTTGATGCACAATGCTGCAATGAACAAGTGTACATTATGGCACAGCGCATAAGGCACAATGGCCCATGATGGCACAATGCTGCATATGCACGTGGCGCTTTGAGCCACAGTGTTCCATACAAGACCTCTTACCTCTACCTTTCATTTTCTTTATCACAGCCCTAGGTCAGTATAAACACTGCTTGTTTACTTTCAGCTAGTCTGCAGTCTGCACTGTAATTGCAGACCAGGACTGAGGGTCATGGAAGGCACCTTGCTCCACATATCTGTTTACATTTTTGTGATAAGTGGTCGTTTGTCTACTGGGACACTTCAAGGGCAGGTACTTGGATATGGTATCAGTTTAAGTTTACTGGCTGGAGTTCTCCTTTAAATTGTGGATGGAGAATGATGAGACGGCAGCCGGTGTCGCGTCTGATGCACAGATTAAGTTCCTGTCACTGGGATCTCCCCCATCACATGGTCAAAAGTCAATCATCCACTTTAGCCCCCATTAACGGATCATTATTGATGTAGTACTCTTCAAGGCTTTCTTCGATGACATAAGCATTTTCTGCATTCTGCTGTGTCATAGTAAGAGCTCTCTGTGCATTAACGCTTACCCTGCTGCCTATTTTTTTTTTCTTCAATTTTGCAAATGCACAATAAACAATATTATGCACTTGAGAATCTACAAAACAACCCCAAATATGATTATAGATATATATACTGTGTATAATGTATATATAGATCTATATCCAATAGAAACACATGTGTTAACTGCCAGCAGTGGGCAGCAGAAAACAGCTTGCTTCAGAAGCAGTGAAGACTGAGTAGTGGAATATTTGCTACTGCAACTAGCAAAGGAGGAGTTTGAGTAGACTATGCCCTGAGCTGTAAGAAGGTTTGTAGTAGAGTAGAGGAGACTTGTCCACACACAGCTGAAGTGCAGGAATACCACAGATGTTGCTCATGGACACAACAGAGGAGTAAAGACTGTGCCCTAGGACCCAGCGCTAGTGCAGACTGTGCCCCAGAACCAAAAAAAGGAACAGGGGTAGTGGGGGCTGGACTTCTGCACCCAACATAGCAACAGGTGTAGTGGGAACTGTGCCCCAGAACCCAGCAGAGGAACAGGGGTAGTGTGGACCGTGCCCAAGAACCCAGCCGTATACTAAAGGAAATGGGGACTGTGCCCCACAGCCCAGGAGAAGAACAGTGTTAGTGTGGACTGCGCCACAGAACCCAGAAGAACAGGGGTAGTGTGGACTGTGCCCCAGAATCCAGCAGAAGAAAAGGGTTAGTGTGGACTGTGCCCCAGAACCCAGCAGAAGAACCAAGGAAATGTGGACTGTGCCCCAGAACCCAGCAGAAGAATGGAGGTAATGTGGACTGTGCCCCAGAACCCAGAAGAAGAACAGGGGTAGTGTGGACTGTGCCCCAGAACCCAGCAGAAGAACAGGGGTAGTGTGGACTGTGCCCCAGAACCCAGCAGAAGAACAGAGGTAATGTGGACTGTTCCCTAGAACCCAGCAGAAGAACAGAGGTAATGTGGACTGTGCCCTAGAACCCAGAAGAAGAACAGGGGTAGTGTGGACTGTGCCCCAGAACCCAGCAGAAGAACAGGGGTAGTGTGGACTGTGCCCCAGAACCCAGCAGAAGAACAGGGGTAGTGTGGACTGTGCCCCAGAACCCAGCAGAAGAACAGAGGTAATGTGGACTGTGCCCTAGAACCCAGAAGAAGAACAGGGGTAGTGTGGACTGTGCCCCAGAACCCAGCATAAGAACAGGGGTAGTGTGGACTGTGCCCCAGAACCCAGCAGAAGAACAGAGGTAATGTGGACTGTGCCCTAGAACCCAGAAGAAGAACAGGGGTAGTGTGGACTGTGCCCCAGAACCCAGCAGAAGAACAGGGGTAATGTGGACTGTGCCCCAGAACCCAGCAGAAGAACAGGGGTAGTGTGGACTGTGCCCCAGAATCCAGCAGAAGAGCTGAGGTAATCTGGACTGTGCCCCAGAACCCAGCAGAAGAACAGGGGTAATGTGGACTGTGCCCCAGAACCCAGCAGAAGAACGGAGGTAGTGTGGACTGTGCCCAGGAATCCAGCAGAAGAACAAGATTAGTGTGGACTGTGCCCAGGACTCCAGCAGAAGAACAAGATTAGTGTGGACTGTGCCCAGGAATCCAGCAGAAGAACAAGATTAGTGTGGACTGTGCCCAGGAATCCAGCAGAAGAACAAGATTAGTGTGGACTGTGCCCCTGAACTCAGAAACAGGGATAGTGTAGACTGTACCAAAACAGATGGATGTTCTGGAGCTCCTACTGGGATCTGCCGCCCTGGTTTCCTGCACAGTGCTGCTATGCGAGTTGCTTCGCTGGGCATGCCACAGGATTGTGCCCGAAGGTCTAGGGCTAGAACTGGCCTTGGAAGTGGTGTCCACTGTGCAGCTGTGCTGCTGTACCCTGGAGGTGGATCTGCTCTGCACTAAAGCTGACATAGAGCTCTGGTTGGTACTGGTTCTCATCTACCTGTTGACTGTGCTCCACTGCCTGACCTTCCAAGGTGCCTCTTGTAATCCCTGTGGCAGTGTGAATCAGTGGCTACGGGGCCTGGCGCAGGGGTCACAAACTGTTCTGAAGGTGATGGCACAGTTTGCAGGTGCTGGACTTTCTTGGATGCTCATGCCCCACCTCTGGTCACTAAGACTGTCACCATTGCACCACTTGGGCAAGGACTGTGAGAGCCCTCTGCAAGTATCTCCTCTGTCTGGGGCCTTGGTTGAGATGGCCTGTGCTATTAGCCTCTTCCTGATTCTGCACCCCCTTCCTAGGGTCAGTGCCCCTCTGCAACCTCATATGGTGGCTCTGACAATCACTGGAATTGCCTATGCAGGTAAGGAAAATGCTGGGGGGGGGGGGGGGGGGGGATATTGAACTTATGAGAGGCTCATTCAATTTCTGTAGTACTGTTCTCTAACTCATTAGATTTTTTTTATTGAAAAGAACCCTTGGTAAATACCGACATACTGACTGCTTCGGGGTATGGGGGGGGGGGGGGGGCATGTCCTCTTTCCAGGATACAGTGCTCCTGCATTTGCCTAGGTGATTCCAGCAGATGTGGGGAGTGGGTACCTGTCAAACCTAGGTACCCCTTTACCAAAAAAAAAAAAAAAAAATGATGTTCCAAAAGTAGAAGAGTGGTGGGGGGGGGCTGGGTTTGGAGCACAAATTCATATTTTCAGTGAAGTTCCACTTTAAGTATATATAACTACCTTATCCAAATCTGTCTTGACATCAGCCTCCTGTAGTCCCCTGCAAAACAGTGGAGAGAGGTGGTGGTGGTGGGAACTTTGGTCTAGTCAGTGCTTTATTTCTTTGGACAGTAATGTTTTAACATCTCTACTCCCAGTTATTTTTTTCAATAATGCATACCTTCATTCATGTAAATGGAAGAATTAACACCTACGCTAGAACAGTGTGGTTCCACAACTTTCACACCTCCCATACTGGTCTTGGGCAGTCAGGATCTTGGGTACGCTATGTAACGTCCTCCAATGTCTTTAGCTCTGGTTCTTGCTGAATGCGACTGTCTACTACCAGCTACCCCAAGCTATATGCAAGTCTTGAATTTTCCTACAAAAGTTGAGCATGGTCCCAGCCTTTCACAAACCACTCTAGCCAATTAGAAGGCAGAAGGACGGCCAACGTTGACTATTGTGGAAAAGTCAAGATGACAATGTAGCTAGCTTTATTTCAGGATCTACTGATCATTCTGAAATGCGTTTTTTGCAGAAGGTAAAATCGGTTTATGCATCAACAATATATATATATACATCATTTGAATTACCTGGGTCTGTTATAACTACAATAAAGTAGACATGTGCAATTTGTTTTGTTTTTTTCGTTATATTCGTTCATTCGTTATCGTACGAATGAACGAACGATTCGCTAAAAATTTTAACGAATCGTTTGAATCAAACGAATACGAAAAACAATGAAAATCCGAAATAACCAAATTAGAAACAACGAAACTACGAAAGAAGAAAATTTGAAAAACGAAAACAGGAACAACGAAAATAAAAATGAACGAAAAAATTCATACAATCGTAACTTTTTTTTTTTTTTTGTTGAATTGGTAATTTTCTGTGTCCCTTACAATGGCGCTGCTTAACGTGCCTCGAATGGATTGAACGAAAAAATTCGTACATTCGTAACTTTTTTTTTTCGATTCGTATTTTTTTCCGTGTCTCTTACAATGGCGCTGCTTAACGTGCTTCGAATGGATTGAACGAAAAAATTCGTACATTCGTAATTTTTTTTTTTTTTTCGATTCGTAATTTTCCGTGTCTCTTACAATGGCGCTGCTTTACGTGCTTCGAATGGATTGAACGAAAAAATTCGTACATTTGTAACTTTTTTTTCGATTCGTAATTTTCCGTGTCTCTTAAAATGTAATAATAGCATACACATTACATAAAATTATGAATTATGCTCCGATTACGAATCTACGAAAACAATGTTACGAAAGTACGAATAAATCAATCTAACGAAAGTACGAATGTAACTAAATCTACGAAAATACGAAGCGTCCGAATTTCGAATAAACGAAAATTAAACTAACAGAAAAACGAACCAACGAAAAAATAACTCTTACGAATTTACGAATCGTTACGAATACGAACACCGGCGACTTACGAATTTACGAATCGTTACAAATCAACGGAAACAAAAAAAACGAAACGAAAATAAAAAAAAATTTTTGTCGTGCACATGTCTACAATAAAGCCCAATTCCACCTTTTTTTATTTATTTAGATTTTACAGAAATAAAACACAAAAAAGAAAGAGCAACTCTGGCACTCAATATACATAGGAGGCATGCAAATCATTTCCATTACTCTTGTATACACAGTGTGTGTGGGAAACCCAAACACTACTGAATCAGACGCCCACCAGGCTCTCGCACAGTTAAGAAAATAAAGATTCCCAGGAGGTGAGAGCATCATAAGCAGGGTTATAAAAATACACAATGCCAAAAAAGGAACCCCAAACTACATCCACACGTACACATTCATACCAACAACGCATATATTCTCCACACAGTAGCGCCACGGTCCCTAAAATACTCCAACTTGGCAAATAAACCATAATAAAACAATACAAAGCAAAAATAACAGCCCTTTGTGTATGCCACACCGATTCCAGAGGCGGCTCTCTAATTAGGCAAATTAGGCGGTCGCCTAAGGCCTCGTACTCACAGGGGCCTCGCGGCCTCCTAATTTGCCTGTGCTCAATCACTGATTCTCTCTTCCCACCTCTTCATCTCACCCTCTTTTCTGTGTGCTTGTATTTTTTTTCCTATTACGGGCGTGATTGGGGCCTTATGTGTAAGTTTCGCCTAAGGCCACACAAAGCCTAGAGCCGCCTCTGACCGATTCACATCAGTGGAGAGAACCTGATTACCGGTAATTAAGCTATGATGATAAGACATCTCCCCAGAAAGCATCAGAGACATCCAACCATGATTTCCATATTTTGGTAACCTTCTTAGGCCACGCCCTACTTTTATATATCAGCTTAAATTTGGGTAGATCACCATGAACATTACGAAAGAAAGCATGAGCTGTGAAAGGGCCAGCATCCTTCCAGAGCAATAACATAGTTTTAGGAGCATAGAATAACAATATACATGATAGAGTCCTAGCATGCGTCCGGGGGACATAGGACAGTCAGAGGAGAATGAAAAACGCCTACAAGCTTTAACCAAGCACTAATAGAAGTCATAAGTAGACATGTGCGATTAGTTTCATACGAAATGAAAATTTGTACAAATTTTCGGAAATTCGTACATTCGTACGAATCCGAAATATGAATTTTTATGCATACGAATTCCGTACGAAATTTCCTTTATGAATTTCGGATCCAAATTCATAACGAAAATTCGTAATTGTTACGAAAAGTTAATGAACCTAAAAGTTTAAAACCCAGGAAGTCAGCACAGCACAGGGATGGTGGGAACCCCTCATAATGATAAATTCATCATAACGAAAATTCGTAATTGTTATGAAAAGTTAACAAACCTAAAAGTTAAAACCCAGGAAGTCAGCACAGGGATGGTGGGAGCCCTATGGGAATTTCTATGCTTACAAATTTTATACAAAATACGACATTTCTTTAACGAATTTCGGATCCAAATTAACAGAAACATGACTGGTGTTTTGTTCACCAGAGGAAGTCAGCACAGCACAGGGATGGTGGGAACCCCTCATAATGGACACAGCGGGTGTACACTCAGACCTGGGAACTCAGCACAGGGATGGTGGGGACCCCTCATAATGGACACAGCAGGTGTACAGACCTGGGAACTCAGCACAGGGATGGTGGGAACCCCTCATAATGGGCACAGCAGGTGTTCAGACCTGGGAACTCAGCACAGGGATGGTGGGAACCCCTTATAATGGGCACAGCAGGTGTTCAGACCTGGGAACTCAGCACAGGGATGGTGGGGACCCCTCATAATGGACACAGCAGGTGTACAGACCTGGGAACTCAGCACAGGGATGGTGGGAACCCCTCATAATGGACACAGCAGGTGTACAGACCTGGGGAACTCAGCACAGGGATGGTGGGAACCCCTCATAATGGACACAGCAGGTGTACAGACCTGGGAACTCAGCACAGGGATGGTGGGGACCCCTCATAATGATAAATTCATCATAACGAACATTCGTAATTGTTACGAAAAGTTAACAAACCTAAAAGTTAAAAACCCAGGAAGTCAGCATAGCACAGGAATGGTGGGAGCCCCTCATAATGATAAATTCATCATAACGAATTTTCGTTATTTTAACGAAAAGTTTACGAATCCGTAAAACGTATTTCGTACGAATCCGAATTGAATTTCGTACACGTGTTTCAAAATACACATTTTTTTTTCGTACGAAACGGAAAAAAACGAAACAAGCTTTTTGACAGCACCCATGTCTAGACATAAGACTGCTATATACTGCTGATGAAAAAAGGAAGTTAGTAGTTTATATTTACTAAAATAATTGCATTTCTATGTTCTGTGTACTGTGGGAGACCAGATATAGTGAATGCAGGGTCCTGGGTTTAGTATTAAGGTAGTCTCAGACACAGTATTAGTACTATATCTATATCCTGTCTGCAAAAAAAGTGTTTATAATGAAAAAGTTTCCTTTTTTTTTTTTTCAAATGAATGCTTTGTCCAGGGGTTTATGTGTGTCTGTGAGACTCACTTAAAGCATATGTAAATGTTCCTTTTTTTAAAAAAATCTAAAAATAACAAACATGTCATACTTACCTCCTCTGTGAGGTTGGTTTTGCAGAGTGGCCCCAATCCTCCTTACCTGGGGTCCCTCAGCGGCGCTCCTGGCTCCTCCTCTCCTCGAGTGCCCCGCCGGAGAAGAGCTCTCCCTCACCTCAGGTGGCATCTGTGCGGGCACAATCCTGTGTCCTTCTGCTGCGTCTATTGAAACAGACAGCAGGACTTGGCCCGGCTCCCGCATCATTGGATTTGATTGAGCCAATGGCTGCGCTGCTATCAATCTATCCAATCAGGACCTGAGACACCGGCTGGAGCGGGTGTGCTCGTCCCCGGCGCAGGAAAGATCGGGCTCAGGTAAGTAAAAGGGGGGCTCTGGGGGACTAGTGCCCTACAAGAGGTTTTTTTACCTCAATGCATAGAATGCATTGAGGTGAAAAACCACAAGGGTTTACAACCCCTTTAAGGTTTAGACCTAGTTTTGGCTTACAAGGACGTCGGCATAGGTGTGTAGAGCTTGTACTGCAGGTAGGCTACACACGCCACAGAACTGCTCTTACTAGTGACCCCAGGATGGCCTAGGTCTTTCATAATCCTAGCAACACCCCGTGACAGTATTATTGGTGAGTATACTATCATTAAACATGGAGGTAACCTTTAATTAGGAAAGGAAGTAAAGGGAATTCACCCCATTGGGCATGCAAACAGTAATAAAACCCCAACAGACTTGCTGACCCTTTAGCTCTCTATCCAAAACCCCCCCACCCCAAAAAAGTGAGTTTCAGGTTAAATTGCGAATTTTTACGTTCAAGTCCTTTTCCAACCAGGATTTTGTTGGATAATTTTCAGGTACAGATACACTTCGATGTGAGGTCATGTGAGGTTAGCAAATGTAGCGCTGAGTAATTTGCATGAAGTTAGCTGAAGGCTTAGAAGAACAAAGGTCACACAAGATTCTACTTTGTACCGTTGCTGTTCTTAGATTTGCTGATGTTTCACGATTATTTTTTTCCATCGGCATTTTGTGGCTGAATGAATGCTTTTGCCGCTGCAGTTTTTTTTTTATATCCCCTTCTGGCTGAAACAAGAAACCTGAGTTTAATTAGGGTTGTCACCTTTTCTGCCAGCCAATCCTGAACATTCTTGTACCCATGAAATATGCTTACAATGCTGAGCCACAAGTAAGTCTTTCACAGACATGCATAAACCTCAGAACAATAATTAAAAAGTAAAACTCTTCCAATAAATATGATTTGTGGACTGAATGCAAAAAAGTGATTCCTCTATCCACACAAATTAGGTGGATGGAGGTATTTCCTCCCTCCTAAGGCTACTTGCAGACTGAGGCGCCTTGCGAGCTGGCGGTAAAGCGGCGCTATATTTAGCGCCGCTTTACCGTCGTTTTAGCTGCGCTTTTCGGCCGCTAGCGGGGCGGTTTTACCCCCCGTGAGCGGCCGAGAAGGGTTAAAACGGCCCGCGGTAAATACACCGCTCCTACAGCGATCCAAAGATGCGGCTTGCAGGACATTTTTCAGCGTCCTGCAAGCGCACCGCTCCAGTGTGAAAGCCCTCGGGCTTTCACACTCGAGACACAGCAGCGGCTGTTTAAAGGCGCTTTGCAGGTGCTGTTTTTAGAACTTTAGCGCCTGCAAAGCACCTCAGTGTGAAAGGGGCCTTAGGGGGAGGGGGCCAGAGGATCTGGCCATTTCTGATTAGTGCTCTGTGTGGCGAATCAATAGATCGCCTGACTCTGTGGAGGGGCAGAGATCCCGCTGACTGGGGGGGGAGGGGGGGTAGTAAAGTGTTCCTCCTGCCCGGGACAGTTAGCCACAGTTCAGTGTGAATAAATGTGTCCGGGTTTCATGCAGTCTGAAACCCGGACACGTGGTCCAAAACCCGGACTGTCCAGGTGAATCCTGGACAGGTGGCAACCCTAGGTTTAATTAATAATAATAATCAAAGGAATCCAAAGCTTGATGATCAGAACAAAGTCCCTAGTCCATGTGCAGGCACTTGGCAGTTAGAAGAGCTACAGTTTTAAACAGATTTAAAACAAATATTAATTGTCTGTTACAAAGAATCAACACAACAATGTGACCCTGTTACCAACTTAAAAAAATTGCAGGTTAAAGGGGATGTAAACCCTTGGAGTTTTTCACCTTAATGCATTCTATACATGAAGGTGAAAAACCTTCTTTACTGCAGCAGCGCCCCCAAGACCCCCTTATACTTACCTGAGCCCCGTAATTCCCGCAACGAGAATGAGAACTTCAGCTCCGACCAGTGTCTTGTGTCCTGATTGGATAGATTGGTAGAAGCGCAGCCATTGGCTCCCACTGCTGTCAATCAAATCCAATGACGTGGATGCCAGGAGGGGGGCGTAGCCGAGTCCTGTCTGTGTCAATAGACGCAGCAGCAAGACACGGGATTGCGCCCGCACGGATGCCCCCCAAGGGAGATTGCTTCTCAGACGGGGCACTCGAGAAAGGGAGGACCCAGGAGCGCTGCTGGGGGACCCCAGAAAAAGAGGATCTGGGCCACTCTGTGCAAAACCAAATACACAGAGGAGGTAAGTATGACATGTTTGTTATTTTATTTTATTTTTTAAAAGGAACATTTACATATGCTTTAAGTGAGTCTCACAGACACACATAAACCCCAGGACAAAGCATTCATTTGAAAAAGAAGAGGCAGCAGCAGGACACGGAAGCGCGCCCGCATGGGTGTCCCGTAGGAAAACGCTTCTCTGATGGGTCACTCGAGAAGAGGAGAAGCCAGGAGCGCCGCGGAGGGACCCCAGAAGAGGAGGATTGGGGCCACTCTGTGCATAACCAACTGCAAAGCGGAGGTAAGTATGACATGTTTGTTTAAAAAAACGAATATCCTGAACCTTTGCAACCCCTTTAAAGTACAGAGAAATCAAGTATTTTAAATGCTTACTTGCAGGGTTTGCTTTCCATAAATTATTTTTTTAAACCACATGCACTTATAATGTTATTGGAAGACTGTTTTTGAAATGAAGGGTCTGGTAACAGGGTCTCTTTAAAGAGTCACTGACACTTAAATGGAACTAAAGTGAACATATAATAAATTGCGAGCAGGCAGGCTGTTTATTGTAGAAGGGACATGCTGTGTCTCTTCTGCAATGAAACAAACTTACCTGCCCATTCTCAATCTTCTGAGCTGTGTAACCTGTGTAGGCAAATGTAAGTACCTGCGTTAATATTCAACACTCGTCCCGCCGAATGGCGCTGCATTCAATAGGAATGGCCAGTTGAAGATTATATAGAAGCCAAAACCTCTGGGAGTGTCCATCTCCCGTGTCCTCCTTAGCACTCTATGGTTCCTCATGACAACCTCCGCGTCACTGCTCTGTCAGGTGGTCACATGGAGGTCAGTTGTCATTTTAATTTTCTGGCTTCAAGGTTTTCCGAAGTTCTGACATCGGTTCCTGAATACTTGACAGCATTGAACGAATCACAACATCCCCATTATTCTCATGGTAATGTTCATTTAATTGGCCTATTGTTTTTTTGCACTAAATCTGTACTAATTCCTGGTATGTTTTATGGCCTTTAAGGTGGACCACTGACTGGAGCCATCTTCAACCCTGTGTTGGCCTTTGCAGTTGTCTTCTTGTGCCATGGTCACAGCTACCTGCAGTATATCATCGTCTATTGGCTTGGACCTCTTATTGGTGAGTGTTTCTGTATTTCATGGGTAATTAGATGCCCAGAATTGTAGGAGGTGCTGGGGATGGGGTACCATATTTTGAGAGGAGATGGGGGCAGGGTACCATATTGTAAGAGGGGCTGGGGGCAGGGTACCATATTTTAGGAGGAGCTGGGGACAGGGTACCATATTGTAAGAGGGGCTGGGGGTAAGGTAACATATTTGAGGAGGAGGTAGAGGCAGGTAACCATATTGTAAAAGGAGCTGGGGGCAAGGTACCATATTTTAGGAGGAGGTGGGATGGAGGCAGGTAACCATATTGTAAGAGGGGCTGGGGGCATGGTACCATATTTTAGGAGGAGGTGGGGACAGGGTACCATTTTGTAAGAGGGGCTGGGTATCATATTTTAGGAGGAGGTGGGGGCTGGTAACCATATTGTAAGAGGAGCTGGGACAGGGTATCATATTTTAGGAGGAGGTGGGGACAGGGTACCATATTGTAAGAGGGTCTGGGTATCATATTTTAGGAGGAGCTGGGGACAGGGTACCATAAAGAGGGGATGGGGGCAGGGTACCATATTTTAGGAGGAGCTGGGGACAGGGTACCATAAAGAGGGGATGGGGGCAGGGTACCATATTTTAGGAGGAGGTGGGGGCTGGTAACCATATTGTAAGAGAGGCTGGGGGCCGGTAACCCTATTGTAAGTGGAGCTAGGGACAGGGTACCATATTGTAAGAGGGGCTGGGGGCACGGTACCATATTTTAGGAGGAGCTGGGGACAGGGTACCATATTGTAAGAGGGGCTGGGGGCAGGGTATCATATTTTAGGAGGAGGTGGGGGCTGGTAACCGTATTGTAAGAGGAGCTGGGGACAGGGTATCATATTTTAGGAGGAGGTGGGGACAGGGTACCATATTGTAAGAGGGGCTGGGTATCATATTTTAGGAGGAGGTGGGGGCTGGTAACCATATTGTAAGAGGGGCTGGGGGCAGGGTACCATATTTTAGGAGGAGCTGGGGACAGGGTACCATATTGTAAGAGGGGCTGAGGGCAGGGTACCATATTTTGTTTGCCACACCCACCCCCCCACAAAAATAAAGGAGCACCAGCTGCCATTAGGGAGGACACCAGAAGAGGAGGATCATGGCTGCCCTGTGCAAAACTATTGTATAAAGCAGGTAAGTATGACATGTTTTTATTAAAAAAAAAAAAAAGATTCCTTTAGAACCACTTTAAGTGCGGAGTTGTAAAGTTACCGAAAGGTCAGGTTTAAAAATAAAAAAAGTTGAGCCAACACTATTACAGTTTTGTTTACTTCCTCTCATTTCAGGGATGTTGCTCTCTTTCCTGTTATTGGAGTATATGCTTCCAAAGCTCCGGCCTGGGAGAGTGAAGAGGGACTAGGCGATCACTGCCTTCCATGTTCAACAAGTCATCTGACTGCCATGAGTCTCCTCTCTATGACGGTGCTAGTAGCCATCCAATACATTGTGCTCTCGGCATATATATTGTCCACGTGTTGATCAAATGGCTATTTTTTCTTCTCTTTCTTTTTTCCTTTTTTTTTGCAACCTGGAAAAATGGAACACATCTTGTCATTTAAATGTGTATTTCATGAAGATTAATTCTAAACATTGTGAATGTTTCCTGGGACGATATTTCCATAAATAAACCAGAAAATTACCTTTCTGGACGCCCTCCAAAATCCGGTTTCTGGCTGTCTCTGTCATTCAATCATACCCCAGACTGTATAAAGCATCAGGCTGATAGAACTTGATTTTTGCAATGACCATTTTTTTTAATAAAACAGTTTCTGCAGGTTGTGTGTGTGTGCGTGTGTGTACACTAAATTGCCAAAAGTATTGGGACACCCCTCCAAATCATTGGATTCTGGTGTTTCAATCACCTCCATGGCCACAGGTGTATAAAATCAAGCACCTAGGCATGCAGACTGCTTCTACAAACATTTGTGAAAGAATGGGTCGCTCTCAGGAGCTCAGTGAGTTCAAGCGTGGTACTGTGATAGGCTGCCACCTGTGCAATTAGTCCATCTGTGACATTTCCTGGCAACTAAATATTCCACGGTCAACTGTAATGCCGCGTACACACGGTCGGTATTTCCGATGAAAACAGTCTGATGGGAGCTCTTCATCGGATTTTCCGACCGTGTGTATGCCCCATCTGTCTTATTCTGTCAGCATTTCCGACGGACTTTGGATTGAGAACCTGTTCTTAATTTTTCAGACGGAAAACCTTTCTATCGGATTTTTCGATCGTGTGTATGCAATTCCGACACGCAAAATTCCAACGCATGCTCGGAAGCATTAAACTTCCCTTTTATAGTGTAGTCGAACGTGTTTTATGTCGTGGTGTTATTGACCATCGGAATTTGGTGTGACCGTGTGTAGGCAAGACAGTTTGAGAGAAATCCCATTGGCATTCCGACGGGAAAACCATCAGAGCTTTTTCCGACGAGAATTCTGATCGTGTGTACGCGGCATTAGTGGTATTATAACAAAGTGGAAGAAATTGGGAACAACAGCAACTCAGCCATGAAGAGGTAGGTCACGTAAAATGACAGAGCGGGGTCAGCGCTTGCTGAAGCTCACAGTGCACAGAAGTTGCCAACTGTCTGCACAGTCAATAGCTACAGACCTCCAAACTTTGTGCGGCCCTCAGATTAGCACAACAACAGTGCGTAGAGAGCTTCAAGGAATGGGTTTCCATGGCCGAGCAGCTGCATTCAAGCCGTTCATCACCAAGTGCAATGCAAAGCGGCGGATGTAGTGGTGTAAAGCACACCACCACTGGACTCTAGAGCAGTTGAGATGTTCTTTGGAGTGACCAATCATGCGTCTCTGTCTGGCAATCCGATGGACGTGTCTGGGTTTAGTGGTTTTCCAGGAGAATGGTACTTGCCTGACTGCATTGTGCCAAGTGTAAAGTTTGGTGAAGGGGGTATTATGGCGTGGGGTTGTTTTTTAGGGGTTGGGAGTGTCTATGTTGGTCTGGAAAACCAGCAGCAGACCGACTCTTGATCAGCTCTCTCAGCCAATGGCGGAGAGCGCTGATCGGAGTGTTCTGGTGGTGGTGGGGGCGTCCCCCTGTTAGAACACAACAGCTCAGCAGGGGAGATCGATCTACTTACTTTGCATAGTGATTACAGCGTCTCCGACCTGAGCCAACAGTTTTTTTTCGCTGGGTTAAACGGAAAAAAAAAAAACTATAGTGTGTACCAGGCTTTAGTTCCAGTGAAGGGACCTCGCCGCTCGCGGTGCGGTTTTACCCCCCGCGAGCGGCCGAAAAGGGGTTAAAATCCCCGAAGAGCGCCGCCGTACTGGCGCTTTGCGGCGGTATTGCCGCAGTGTCCCATTGAAATCAATAGGAAGGAGCGGTATAGGAGCGGTGAATACACCACACCTATCCCGCTCCAAAGATGCTGCTAGCAGGACTTTTTTTGCCGTCCTGCTAGCGCACCGCTCCAGTGTGAAAGCCCGCCGGCTTTCACACTGGAGTGAATGGGGCCGGTTTTTTCAGGCGGTATACAGGCGCTATTTTTAGCGATGTACCGCCTGAAAACCGCCCCAGTGTGAAAGGGGCCTAAAGGCGTCAGCATACCAAGATATTTTGGACAATTTCCTGCTCCCAAATTTGTGGGAACAGTTTTGGGATGGCCCCTTACTGTTCCATAAAAGGACAAACTGGGAGCCTAATAAATACCTAAACATGAGGGTACCCCCATATATGATGGTATGGTGTGTTCACAAGCTGCATATGTCACAAAAAATAAAAATTGTGCACACCCAAGGGTTAACTCCTCATTACTATTTATTCAGATAGGTATAAAACAATACATAGCTCTCCATTAAATATCTATGAAAAATCTAGCCTCCCTAACAACTGAAAAAAACCCTACCCCTCCCTCCCAAATGACAATAGCCCACTAACACTAAACCAACCCCCACCTCCCCCTAAAAAATGGGACCACTGAACTACTCCCCTGCAGAACTGGAGCCAGGAACCAAATACACCCCCCTGAAAAACAAGATGGTACCCCGAAAAACCAAAATGCAATAACCACGTATTTACTGGAGCCAGTAGCTCCCAGTGCCCTAAATGAGGAGCTCCGCACCTTATGGCCACAATGGGCGAATGCAGTGGCTGATCAAATACAGGGATAACTGGGGGGTCAGTCTGGCTGCTGGGTGAACACTGGAGAAATTACAACCTGAAAGGTAATAACATGGGAGTCCATAAGAGACTTGAAAAAGCAATGATCCTGTCAGGAAGACCACAGCAAGGGATAAGAGGACGCCGACAGCTGAGGAATGTGGGAAGTCTCTCAGTGAGATAAAGTTACGCAGTAAAGTTACACCGTAGATCATCCCATGCAATGCCACTCGAGGGGAGGGGAGAAGCCAAATAGCAAAGCAGTATACAGACAGTCAAAATCACATAGAGAAATCAATGGTTATATCCAATCCGGCCAGTGAATGGGGGGATCCTGATGCTATAGGTATCCCGTACAAACTGCCGATATGATCGGACATGTAAGGTGTGTGTACTTAGAAAAAAGAAAGAAATGGCTGCACATCCAGAACTTCCAATTGCCTTTTATTTTGTTTCACAAAGATAACACCCAAAGACACCAAACTGTGGTCACGTAGACACGTTTCGCACATACATCTTGTGCTTAATCATTATTAGGTAAGGATAGGATCACATTTAAGACCCTCTGCCTCACCCACAAATGTACACAAGGAAATGCTCCTCAATACCTATGTGGGAAAATAAAACAATACATACCCAATCGCAGCCTTCGATCAACAAACCAAAACCGCCTTCTCATCCCAAAGCTCGCTACAAATCGAAGGGAGAACGAAGATTCGCAGTCCAAGGATCTCGGCTATGGAACGCTCTACCCACCAACATCCGCATGGAAGAAAACCATCAGTCCTTCAGAAAAAAAACTCAAGACCCACCTCTTCTAATAAGCAGGACAACACAGGACAGACCAAGCGCCTTGAGGCGGTTCAGTTCGCATTTGCAGCGCTATACAAATCATTCATTCATTCATTCACAAAGCAAGGCCCATAAAGACATGGATGAGCGAGTTTGGGGTGGAGGAGCGTGACTGGCCTGACCTCAACCCAATAGAACACCTTTGGGATGAATTAGAGCGGAGACTGCGAGCCAGACCTTCTCATCCAACATCAGTGCCTGGCCCACAAATGCGCTTCTGGAAGAATGGTCAAACATTCCCATAGACACTCTCCTAAACCTTGTGGACGGCCTTCCCAGAAGAGTTGAAGTTGTTATAGCTGCAAAGGGTGGGCCAACTCAATATTGAACCCTATGGACTAAGTGAAATTAAAGTTCATGTGTGTATAAAGGCAGGCGTCCCAATACTTTTTCCAATATAGTGTGTGTGTGTGTGTGTGTGTGTGTGTGTACATTTTAGTCAGGTGTTAAAATAATGCTATAAAGAATGCTTTCAGTGTTAAAGTAGAACTGAAGGCAAAGCTTTTTTTTCTCATTTTCGATAGAGTAAGGGAGGGTTACAGATTTTTTTCTTTTTTTTTGTCTCATTGTGGAGATTTTCCATCACTTCCTTCCCCATAGCCAAACAGAAAGTGAGAGGAAATCCTTGCAAATTAAAGCGGAAGTAAACCCATCGATTTAACAGTTTAAAAAAAAAAGGCATGCCGTGAATGCTAACTGCACATTGGCTGTGCTCTCAACCAAACAGTCAAACCATCCAATGGCTGGTGTCATAACGGATCACATGTGCAGCACTGTGGCAGTCGAAGATTAAACAGAGGCAAAGATGGCAGCTTCCTTGGCTGAAAACGATAGGGGGGTTTACTTCCACTTTAAGGGACCCCCTAGGTCACCAGAACTAGTGTCCCCATTGGAAGATTTCCCCCCTTTCTTTTACTTTCACTTTCAATGATAATGGTAAACAGTAGGGATGAGCCGAACACCCCCCTGATCGGTACGCACCAGAACATACTGAACAGGCAAAAAATTTGGAAGAACACGCGAACACCGTTAACCTGTAGCTGACCGCCCATTGTCAAATGACGGCGGAGCGGTGCAGCTCTTGTGGCGGGCCGCCGTCATATGACGGCGCCAGCTTTTTGGCCACTAGGGGGCGTGCGCACCACGGGAGGCGCGCGCGCCCGCCGTGTCGCTGGGGACCCGATGCGCGTGCCCGGCGTCCGCGATGTCCGCCAGGCACCCGCGATTGCCCGGTAACACACAGATCCACGTCCTGTCACTGGAGAGGAGACCGATGGTGTGTCCCTTGTACATAGGGACACCGATCGGTCCCCTCCCCCAGTCAGTCCCCTCCCCCCACAGTTAGAATCACTTACATAGGGAACATATTAACCCCTGCAGTGCCCCCTAGTGTTAACCCCTTCCCTGCCAGTCACATTTATACAGTAATGAATGCATTTTTATAGCACGGATCGCTGTATAAATGTGAATGGTCCCAAAAATGTGTCAAAAGTGTCCGATATGTCCGCCGCAATGTCGCAGTCACGATAAAAATCGCAAACCGCGATAAAAATAAATCTATCTCCTATTTTGTAGACGCTATAACTTTTGCGCAAACCAATCAATAGCCGCTTATTGCGATTTTTTTTTACCAAAAATATGTAGAGAATACATATCGGCCTAAACTGAGGAAAAAAATTGTTTAAAAAAAAATTGGATATTTATTATAATAAAAAGTAAAAAATATTGCGTTTTTTCAAACTTGTCCCTCTTAATTTGTTTATAGCGCAAGAAATAAAAACCGCAGAGGTGATCAAATACCACCAAAATAAAGCTCTATTTGTGGGGAAAAAATTATAAAAATTTTATTTGGGTACAGCGTTGCATGACCGCGCAATTGTCATTCAAAATGCGACAGCGCTGAAAGCTGAAAAATGGCTTGGTCAGGAAGGGGGTGTTCGTACCTGGTAGGCAAGTGGTTAAAGACTATAGGACACGAACATAAAAAATCAAAAGTGCTAATTTTAAAGGCTTATATGCAAGTTATTGTCAAAAAGTGTTTGGGGACCTGGGTCCTGCCCCAGGGGACATGTATCAATGCAAAACTTTTTTTTAAAAACGTCCGTTTTTTTCAGTGAAACAATAAAAATGAAATATTCCTTTAAATATCGTGCCTGGGGGGTGTCTATAGTACGCTTGTAAAGTGGTGCATTTTTCCAGTGTTTAGAACAATACCACAGCAAAATGACATTTCTAAAGGAAAAATTGTCATTTAAAACTGTAATGAATTGTCGGGTCTCGGCAATATAGTTAAAACTCATTGAAAAAAACGTTATGGGCCCCCCCAGTCCTTTACCAGGCTCTTTGGGTCTTGTATGAGACCCCCTCTTCTCGGCTCCCCCGCTGGCACTCCTGGCCCCTTCCTCCTGCCTAGTGCCCCCCGAGCAAGGAGGCACCCAAGCAGGCTCGCTCCCAAGCCACTGCTCCGTGTGTCGTTTCACACACAGAGCTGCGGCTCAGCCCCGCCCCCTCTCTCCCCTCATTGGCTCACTGGCCGTGATTGACAGCAGCGAGAGCACGTGACGCCCGCTTCCGTCTAAGCCAATGAGGAGGCAGATTTCCCAGAGAGCCGAGGGTCTTGTGCACATCTTTGGATCACAATGGGTCTTAGGTAAATATTAGGGGGGCTGCTGCAAACAGAAGGTTTATTATCTTAATGCATAGAATGCGGAGTTCCGCTTAAAAAAAAAAATCACATTGATGCTCTGCAAACAAAAACCTGTGCCCTAAAATCCGATGATGCCGAGAACTGTAATCGAAGAAACAATCTTCGTATCGTGAGGTTGATGCACCAACCCAACAGTCTTTGTAGAAGATTTGCTATGTATCCTGTTGCCTGATGCCCGTTTTTCTCCCTTTTACACTGTGGTGAGGGCTCACTGTATCCCACCCAAACCAGGCCCCCCCCCTCGCACTTTCATCTTACGGCTGTTAAATTTGCGTGATCGGGATAGCTCCATGCTGCAAGACTTCAGGGAGAATTAAGATTTCAAAATGGCAAGCTGCTCATCTTCCCTGACTACTCGATAGAGACACAGAAGCTCAGGAAATTCTTTGATCAAGTGAAGGCTGCTTTGAGAGCTCTCCGTATCCGATATAGTGTCCCATTTGCCGCTCCGCTTGAGGGTTCAAGATGGAGAAACAGTTTGCTTCTTCAGTTCTCCCCGGGAGGCCTCTGCGTGGATAGAGTCTCTACCACCCCATCGCTGATCAACAGGTCATGAGTTATCCTTTCTTATCATCGCTGCAAGGATTCCCTGCTTTTTTCCTTGTCTGCAGGGAATTTTTCTTTCCCCCTTACTTTGGTGAATTACCTTTTGCCCTGTTGGGGTATGACCTCCTTTTACTGGTTCGAATTACAGTTCTCGTGATGATACTTAAGTTTGTGCCCCTGAAACGTCAGGTGATTGACCCGTTCATTGTGCTCTTTTATTCAGGGATTAAACTTTTCTACAGGACTAGTTCCCTGCACAGTTGATCTTTTGTTTACTTGAACTCACATCCTGAATCACCGGGAGTTATTTTCTTCTGTTTACGTTACACGAGAACTGCCTTATAAGTCTGTTGGCAACTCTGATACGTTCAGGGTGCTTCTAAAACTGTTACTCTTGTCTGTTTTGTTCTGGGTATATGCATTCCATGATTGGGATGGAGATACAGGGTGGGGGGAGGGTTCTTCTGCTCCCAAAAGTTGGGGGTGGGGTGTTAATTTTTATTTAGTGGGGGTGTTTCTCCTCTGGGGGTCTGTTGCCCCCTCATTGCTCTCTACTGACATGGTATATATGCTCAATTTAAATGTGCAGTGGATGATCTTGGAATAGGAGTAGGTGGGGTTGACATTCTGTCCTCTGGGTCTATACTAATTCAGCTCAATATGGGCTTATCCTATTTTTCTAGCCTTGTTGTTTTTATATGTCCAGCATTTGTATCATTTCCTGGAATGTCCAGGGGCTCAACTCGTCTATCGCATGGTCCCTAGTGCACAAATTCCTGCAGCAGTCCTCTCCTCATATATGCATTCTTCAAGAGATTTACTTGATTTCAAAATACTTGTTCTGCGTATGTAGTGGGTAAGGGCTCATTATCATTCCACCTACTCCAATTAGGACGCTAGAGGAGTGAGTATCTTAATTCCTAAATGCCACCCTTTTCAGATCTTGGATGTCCGAACGGACCCAGAGGGCAGATATGTTATCCTACATGCTGAGCGGGGAGGGGCTTGCGAGCGCCGCTGGTCTCTATGGAGAGATCGGATGAAAACGGACAGTGTGTCCGTTTTCATCAGATCTCACCCGATCCGATCCGCCAGCGACGGATCTGGACGTAGAGCCATACATCTGCTTTTGGCGGATCGGACCGGGTCGGATGTCAGCGGACATGTCTCCGCTGACATCCGACGCTCCATAGACTAACATGGAGCGCCCGTTCAGATCCGCCGTCAAAACTGACAGGCGGATCTGAACGGTCCGTCCATGTGAAAGGGGCCTTAAGATACCAAATTGCAACTACCGCTTATGGAAGATATCTGTAATTATTGGGTGTTAAATGATGACTCGGCTGCTCCAGGAGTCATGTGGGATGCTTTTAAGTCATGGGTAAGAGGGCAGAATGTTTACCGTATTTCTGCAGCTCAAGAAAAGGTGAGCCGTTTCCTGGAGGCAGAGGCTGAACGGTATGAGGCGGCATATGTCCACTCTCCAACCGAGGCCAATCATGTGGCAGCGGGCACTGAGGGAGCTTTCGGTATGCAGAATTGAAAAAAAAAAAAAAAAAAAAACGAAAAAAGTCCATATTACACTCTGCACAACAGGTCTTTGAATATGGGGACAAAAATGACCGACTCTTGGCCTGGTTAGCTAAGACTGGCCCTACTGATATAACGTGCATTCGAGATGCTCATGGCTCACTCATTATGTCTCCTGAGGGAATTAATGCCCAATTTGCCAAATTCTTCCAAGAGTTATACACCTCTCCTCTGCTTAGGACACAATTCTCCTCTGCTTAGTTAAATGGAAACAGGCTATTCCTGGCCTAGGACAGGGAAGACTGGGAGTATTGTCTTTAAAATTGTCCTAGGTTGGCAATATCCTCTAGGGATAAAGAGACCCAAACAAAATTTTTGCACTGTGAATATTTTACTCCAGTATGGTTACAAAGGATATACCCAGATAAGGACCCACTCTGTCCCCATTGTTGGACGTAGCTGGGCACTTTCTTCCATATGTTCTAGGAGTGCCCTAAGATCATATTTTTTTTTGGTCTGCTATTTTTGAGCTCATTAATACTGAACTCCAGGTAGAGATCCCGGTGTCCCCAAACTGGCCCTGCTGCTGGGCATTCCTGATGATGCTCAAAGATCCCAACACAGCAAACTCTTGATCTTCTACCTACTTTTCTTTTTTTTTCACATTTATATTTTTATTTATTTTCTTTACAAACAAAACAGGGGGAGTACAGATACACAGGGTACAATCAATGCAGTGCAGCCCTGAAAACAAATACTTCGTACCTTCCTCTTTCATAACTTAATATAACTTTTCGCTGTTATAGTCTGCTCTCTAATCTGAACTAAAACCCAATGATTCTTTTGTCCTATAACATCTGTATCTTTTCTTATTGTAAGGGTTCCTCTGGTAATTTCCTTTTAATCCCCCGTTTCCCCTTTGTATGAGTACCTCCCTCCCCTTTGCCTCTCTATTTTCCCTCCCCCCCTCCCCCCCAACAAAAAAAAAAAAAAAAAAAAAAAAAAAAAAAAAGAAAAAAAAAAAATAAAAAAAAAAAAAAAAAAAAAACGTACATTAATCGTGGCTCTCCATGGAAGTACGACAAGGTGTGGCTGCCATGGACTTCCCAATGAGTGAACCCTGACAGGTGGGTGGTAGTGTCCTACTGACTCCCTCCATCTTTACATACCCACTTTCCTTTCACCCCTTTCCTAATACCCTCCACAATGTCCTTCTCTTCCCTCCAGAATATAATGGTTTTACTTTGTGAGTGTACTGTGGTAGGATTTTGCAAGGAGGGGGGGGGGTCCTGCGTATGTTCACCTTACAGATTTTTTCTGTAAAAGACCCTTTAATGCAGGGGTCTTCAAACTACAGCCCTCCAGTTGTTCAGGAACTACACTTCCCATCATGCCTAGTCATGTCTGTGAATGTCAGAGTTTTGCAATGCCTCATCAGATGTGTAGTTCCGCAACAGCTGTAGGGCCGTAGTTTGAAGATCCCAGCTTTAATGCATATCTCCTAAAATGCTATGATACCATGTCATCTGGTTATTGTTTGTTCTGCTCATTGTTTTTCCTTTTGTATTCTGATACTTTGACTACAATAAAACAATCTTGATTTTTCTAGAAAACAATCTATACATAGATGGCGAATTTGAAAAAGGAAATAGTGGGGGGAAAACTCTTTTTATGCAATTACAGTTTTTGAAAGACCGTATGAATGGTGCAGCTACTCCATGGTCAGAAGATCTGAAACGCCACATTCATCAGATTTGTTTTCTTGTATAGAAAGAATACATTTGGAGGCCTTTAACCTCCCTGGCGATATTCCCGAGTCTGGCTCGGGGCGGGAACTTCATTACCAAAAGCGGTAACCCCAAGCCAGACTCGGGCTTGCGTTGCAGGATACAGGGGGAGTTACTTACCTTGTCCCCTGGATCCTGCGATGTCTCCCTGCTGTGTGAGCGAGCCGTCCGCTCACTCGATTCACACAGTGCCGAGTGCCGCTGATCTCCGTTCCCTGCGACGTTACGACGCACGGAAGCGGAGATCGGCGCCGAATTCAAAAAAGTTAAAACACAAAACACATACAGTACTGTAATATTACAGATTACAGTACTGTATACAAAAAATACACATCCCCTTTGTCCCTAGAGGTCTGCCCAGTGCCCTGCGTGTCATTTTATATAATAAAAACATTTTTTTCTGCCTGGAAACTGGAGATTGTCCATAGCAACCAAAAAGTGCCCCTTTATGTCAAAAGCGGTTTTAGACCAGCTAGAAAACACCGATAATAAATTAGAATCACAATTCATCATCAAACACTAAATTTAATGACAGCGACTATTCTGCAACTGAGCAAATTTCAGTGTTTTTGATTTGATTACATTATTGAATCATTTTTATATATATTTTTAATTTTATTATCATTTATGATTTTGTGTTTCAAACTTTATCATACCTGGGATGTCTACTAGACTCTGGTTCGGACAGATTTAAGTGAGTTATTCATAAGAATTGCAGGCCTACAATATAAAAACGCCAAATTTCCATGCAAAATAATTGTACAGCTTTCAGCACAAAATTCCAGACAGAATCATACCGCCAGGGAGGTTAATAAAATTTATTTCCTTAACATGCGAGTAGAAAAGGCATCCAAAATGTCATCACAGAAGTTAGGCAATCTTAACTCAAAGCAGTTTGTTTTCTTGAACAGGCTGGTCAGTTGGCCCTGGTTACTATAAGCACTTTAGAACACATGCCAATGACATGAAAGGGCCGAAACCAAAGCTTTTCTGCAGAATAGGAAACTAGGATACAAGCCAAAGATGATTGTTATCAGAGAGCAGGGCAGCGGGATGTAATAAGGAATTGCTCAGATCCTTAATTATGATGGGGAATTCCAGGACTGGAACATAGACAGAGCACAAAGTGAGATCTGTGCCCATTATTCCAGGGGGAAGGTCAAGCATACCAGTCATAGAATTAAGTGACCCAGTGAGTAATGCCTGTACAAAGTTGGCATCTTTTTGTTTCTTTTTTTGTAATGTCAACTTTGCCAAACGATCTTAAACTTTGTTGCTTGAAACATTGTTTTATTTGGCTTGGCATTCAGTTTTCATGAGAAGCAGGAGGATGACATCACAATCTCCACTCAGAGGAAACTCTATTTATTCATAGAAAACAAAAAACTTCCTGTGAATGGCGCTCAGCCCAACTCTACTTTGCTCTGAGTTTGGGATGGGATGTTCTCATCTCACAACACAGTGCTTGAAAATGTTTGTAGCAAAGGCTTCATATCATTTAAGCAGCAAGAGCACCGGTTAGGTGCAGTAAATAGCTTGGCGCAAATAAACTATTTAAAAGGGCCATTAAAAACACAGGGACCAGCTTTAACCCCTTCAAGCCTAAGCCATTTTCAGGTAAAATCAGTATTTTTTTTTTGCTAGAAAATTACTTAGGACCCCCAAAACATTATATATATTTTTAGCAAAGACCCTATAGAATAAAATGGTGGTCGTTATTTTCTCAATATTTTATGTCAAACTGTATTTGCGCAACAATCTTTCAAATAGGATTCTTTGGGAAGACACACACTTTCATGAATTAAATTAAAAAAATACATACAACACAGTAACGTTAGTCCAATTTTTTTGTATGTGAAAGATGATGTTACGCCAAGTAAATAGATACCCAACATGTGATGCTTTAAAATTGCGCACACTTATGGAATGGCGACAAACTACAGTACTTTAACATTTTTTTAAAGCATCACATATGGAGAATTTTAATGGTTACCAGGTCTGATGCTAGAATTACTGCGCTCTAACGATTATGGCAATACCTCACATGTGTAGTTTAAACACACCATTTACATTTGCGGGCGCAACTTGCTTCGCTTTGATTTTTTTTTTTCTCGTATTCTTAAACTGTCCATTTAAAAATAATAATTTTGATCAGGTTTTACAACGCCAAGTTTGGTTGTTTTGAATACCGTCTTTTGAAATCTGCTGCTTTTTAAAGGCTTCAGTAAACCGGAAGTGATGTCATGAGATCGCTTCCGGGTTACTAGTTCCAAGACCCGATCTGGTCTATTGTTCGGGTCTCCGGCTAGCCGCTCGGGCCTACCGGTGGGACAGGAGAGCCCGAGCGAGCCTCGGAAGGCTGCAGGAGGGGTTTGGGGGGCACTGATTAGCCGCATTGGTTATTACAAAAAAAACAACCTTTGGCTCTTTAAAAAAAAAAAAAATATATTAAAAAAAAAAGGGTACTGCAGGCCTAGTAAAACTTGAAGCCAAAGGCAGCATATTTGCGTTACGTCGGCGAGAAGGGGCTAAACCATGTTCTGACAACACACAGCATTTTGTGTGAACTGGTATCAGCCGTGCCCAGTTGCTATTTGCTAAACTACTCAACCACTACTACAGTGATTTCTATTCCTAATGCCTGGTACACACAACAAGATTATCAGAATGAAGAGTGTACTAAATTCACAAAAATTCTCCTACAACAGAACATTTGGATTTGCTGTAATGTATTTTAGAACAACTGTACCGATGAAAAATTGTACAAATCTGGTCTGGTAAAATTTTCATGTTCAGCTCAGATACTTTCGCATTAATTGTTGTGTTCGGCTCTCGAAAGCTGTGTACTAATGTTCAGATTACTGTGCAATTGCCTTGAAAGCGTTATTTTTCGTATGATTTTCTGATTGGGTGTACAGGCCTGCTCACATAATTTGTAATAAAAACATCTTTGCCATTCTGAGGCTTCCTCCCAACCACTTTGCACATTTTATATATACTGCGATTCTGTACTTGCCAAAATATGCTGCATAAATCTCCCTCCACTGAGTCTGGCTGCAGCCATTTTAACTGTGGGCAGCTGAAGCTGCTGTCTGTTCACTTCCTGGAATTACAGACACACACCTCCAGCTCTGATTAGCCAAGAGAGATGTGCATTATGTCATAAGCCTAGGCTAAAGACCAGACAATTGGATGGGACCCTGGTCACTGGGCTTACCCTGCAGTTCCCCCCTTCAGTGACTTATTTCCCAGTCCCACACTGCACTGCATTTTTGGTTCATATCCCATTAGGACCTATATGGGTAAATACATAGAAAGCTCTCGATTTCTTTTTAAATTCCTCTATAACAAGTATTACTAATATCTTACTTTACTAGTTTTCATTAATTTCTCCTGATTTCAGGAATCTCATCTCCTCTTCCCTATTTTTACTATATGGACACCCTATTTTTTTCCATTCTGTTCACCTTGTTGATATGCTCCACATTATACTTCTATACTGTGGTGATGGGCCTACTCTATATGACATTTCTTTTTATTTATACCAATATGGTAACAAACCACTTACTTTAATGTATACAATACAGAAACCCCATCTACAGCTACATCAAGATTTTTTCCATACACACTTTTCGGGGGACTGCGTGTGTGCTCCTGGTTCATGCTTGGGTCCTTTCCTCAGCTCCCGTGCTGGACATATTTATCTGGCTGAACTCCGGCAGGTGGCATCGCATGACCTAGTATCAGCTCTTATGTGAGTACTTTCAGTTATGGCCGTTTGTTCATTATCATCCTTAATCCCTCTACCCCTCCAGAGAGTGTGAGTGTGTGAGTGTGTGAGTGTGTGAGTGTGTGAGTGTGTGAGTGTGTGTGTGTGTGAGTGTGTGAGTGTGTGAGTGTGTGAGTGTGTGAGTGTGTGAGTGTGTGAGTGTGTGAGTGTGTGTGTGAGTGTGTGTGTGTGTGTGTGTGTATAAATAAAACTAGAATGGTGATTTATTTTTTTTATTCCTTTTTAGTATATGGCTGCACTTGCTGCTGAGGAGGAGTGGATAGAAATACACGCAACATCGTCAAGCTTATTTTGATCCATCTCATATTTATGATTCTAGATGTTTTTTTTTATTTCTCTACCACCCTGATATAATGTTAGGCCTACTCCATTTGGGGTACAATATTTACATTCTGTGTCATGTTGGTGACAGAAGTCAATCCTTAATGCACCTTGCATGTGTGGATGAGGGAAATCTTTGATGTTTCTGTCAGCCTGCTGGCAGGTTAAAAAAAAAAAAAAGTCTAATATATGGCCAGTTTAAGGGTAGAGGATTAGGAAGGAAGGAAGAAAGAAAAAAAAAAAAACACTTACCTTACTCCACACTCCAGCAAGCTCCCTCCACAGCACTGAAACCAGCCTCACGTAGCTACTTCAAGTTGCAGCCGACTCCAGGAGGCTAGCGTGCCACTAAACATACAATACACGGTTACTGTCTGTGTTGTACTTAACGCTGAGGCTTCATCCAGACTATACTGTAACCAACCAAGGAGGAGCAGTGCTGCCCTGCGATCAGTTATGCTGCTTGCTCCTGGTTTAGAATATAGCAGGGGCCTTCAAACTCTCCAAATAAAAGGGCCAGTTTACAGTCTTTCATGTTAAGGGGGAGCCAGACTGTGGTTCAGTGGATTAGAAAATTTCCCAGTGTTAAAGATAAACAGTGCCCCATTGTTTGGCGTCACTGGGGAACAAGGGCGCACCCCCCCCCCCCCACCGGTGCACCCCCCACTGTGGGAGTCACTGGGGAACAAGGGCACACCCCCCCCCCCCACCGGTGCACCCCCCACTGTGGGCGTCACTGGGGAACAAGGGCGCACCCCCCCCCCCACCGGTGCACCCCCCACTGTGGGCGTCACTGGGGAACAAGGGCGCACCCCCCCCCCCACCGGTGCACCCCCCACTGTGGGCGTCACTGGGGAACAAGGGCGCACCCCCCCCCCCCACCGGTGCACCCCCCACTGTGGGCGTCACTGGGGAACAAGGGCGCACCCCCCCCCCACTGTGGGCGTCACTGGGGAACAAGGGCGCCCCCCCCCCCCACCGGTGCACCCCCCACTGTGGGCGTCACTGGGGAACAAGGGCGCACCCCCCCCCCCCACCGGTGCACCCCCCACTGTGGGCGTCACTGGGGAACAAGGGCGCACCCCCCCCCACCGGTGCACCCCCCACTGTGGGCGTCACTGGGGAACAAGGGCGCACCCCCCCCCCCCCCCCACCGGTGCACCCCCCACTGTGGGCGTCACTGGGGAACAAGGGCGCACCCCCCCCCCCCACCGGTGCACCCCCCACTGTGGGCGTCACTGGGGAACAAGGGCGCACCCCCCCCCCCCCACCCGTGCACCCCCCACTGTGGGCGTCACTGGGGAACAAGGGCGCACCCCCCCCCCCCACCCGTGCACCCCCCACTGTGGGCGTCACTGGGGAACAAGGGCGCACCCCCCCCCCCCCCCCCCCACCCGTGCACCCCCCACTGTGGGCGTCACTGGGGAGGGAACAAGGGCGCGCCCCCCCCCCACCGGTGCACCCCCCACTGTGGGCGTCACTGGGGAGGGAACAAGGGCGCACCCCCCCCCCCCCACCGGTGCACCCCCCACTGTGGGCGTCACTGGGGAGGGAACAAGGGCGCACCCCCCCCACCGGTGCACCCCCCACTGTGGGCGTCACTGGGGAGGGAACAAGGGCGCACCCCCCCCCCCCACCGGTGCACCCCCCACTGTGGGCGTCACTGGGGAGGGAACAAGGGCGCACCCCCCCCCCCACCGGTGCACCCCCCACTGTGGGCGTCACTGGGGAGGGAACAAGGGCGCACCCCCCCCCCCCACCGGTGCACCCCCCCACCGGGGAACAAGGGCGCACCCCCCCACCGGGGAACAAGGGCGCACCCCCCCACCGGGGAACAAGGGCGCACCCCCCCACCGGGGAACACTGGGAAACACTGGGAAACAAGGGCTGGATAAAGGCAGGCAAAGGGCCACAGTTTGAAGACTATTGGACTAAAGAATACCTACCATTCTCCATAGCATAAGGGAGGTGTTTTCTTGTTCCAGGCAGGGCCAATAACAAAGCTTCAATGCAGCACAGGCAGAGTACACAGGACATTACAGACTCACTAGATTTCTAGCAGGATCAAATGGTATGGATCCTGTACTTGAAGCATTTTCAATTAAACAACATGGGAAAATGTGCATGTTAGGGCAAGATGTACTGAATATGTTCTCCGATTTCAAAAAAATGCATTTCAGCCATCACTGGTTGTAATAATGGGATATGTCAATGTTATATAGAAAATGAACTTTAGCAAAAAGGTAAAAAAAATTAATAAAAAAAAAAACACCACAACAGTTTGGTACAAAACGCTAACTTTTATTAGACAATATTAAGAACCTTTACAAATACTGTCCAGTTTTAACGTGAAGTGCTTGAGGTTATTCCCTCCGAACATACTGAATTCATATTAACCTACAGATTAAGTTCATATTAACCTATAAAACAGAACTACAGCCTCACCACGGCACACCTAAAAGGCTGGTTTCTTTTTTTTTTTTGCCAACACGCAAGAAGCATCACTGTCAATACTCTAGTAAAATCTAGAATCTAGATGCTTTCCTGTAACAGACTTGAACAATGTGTGGCTCTCAGACACCAGTAGAGCCGTCACTTTCAGGCTGAAGGTGTTGGGACTTGTATTTCTAAAAGGCCTAGAAAGCCAACAGATTGTCCAAAACATGAAGATTGTCAAGGAAAGCTGCGCCAGAATTCATAAGTGGCAGTCAATTGTCTTCAGCAAGTTTGTCACGCAAATTAGAGCGCTTGTTAGAGCAGTTCTCTGAGGAGGGGGGGAGGGCGCTACGAAGATCATTGAAATGGTTGGCGTCCAACAAATCCTCTAAAAGGCTCCACGGAATGAGTAGGAAGAGAGTTATGTAAAAAGCAGAACTATTGTAAACGTGTCAGGTGTCACAGTGGTTGAATCTGGAACGTGTCACTCCGGCACCTGTGGGGGAGAAGTAGATACAATTTAGTCCCAGGAGGAAAATTGGCATCGTATCCTTCACAACGAGCAGCCAAAATGTGGAGTGCAACTCCGGACGTGGGTTGGCAATGCCGACATATGGTAAACCTAAACATGGTTACATATTCATTTTTGATCCATCAAAATCAACAAACACCCAACTATCCATTCACTTTTTATGTACCCTGATAAACTCGGTGCGATTCAAGTCCAGATTTCTGCCTGAATTTGCCCCCGGAACCAGACGCAAAAATGCACAGGACCCCTTCACGTCCACCCTGGACATTTGTGAACTGGCTCCATTGAGAGCCGGTCACACACGCCTGTCATGCGACTTGATTGCGGGGAAACCCGCATCCAATTTTCATATACACTATATTGTCAATAAAGTATTGGGACGCCTGCTTTTACACACACATGAACTTTAAATGGCAAACTCAGTCTTAGTCCGTAGGGTTCAATATTGAGTTGGCCCACCCTTTGCAGCTATAACAGCTTCAACTCTTCTGGGAAGGCCGTCCACAAGGTTTAGGAGTGTGTCTATGGGAAGGTTTGATCATTATTCCAGAAGTGCATTTGAGAGGTCAGGCACAGATGTTGGACGAGAAGGCCTGGCTCGCAGTCTCCGCAGGTGTTCTATCGGGCTGAGGTTAGGACTGTGAAGGCCAGTTAAGTTCCTCCCCCCCCCCCAAACTTGCTCATCCATGTCTTTGTGGACCTTGCTTTGTGCACTGGTGCGCAGTCATGTTGGAACAGGAAGGGGCCATCCCCAAACTGTTCCCATAAAGTTGGGAGCATGAAATTGTCCAAACTGTCTTTGTATGCTGAAGCCTTAAGAGTTCCCTTCACTGGAACTAGGGGAAAAAGCCCTACCATTGATAAACAACCCCACACCATAATCCCCCCTTCCACCAAATGATTTGTACCAGTGCACAAAGAAAGGTCCATAAAGATATGGATGAGTGAGTTTGGGGTGGAGAAACTTGACTGGCCTGCACATTGTCCTGACCTCAAACCGATCGAACACCCTTGGGATGAATTAATGTGGAAACTGCGAGGCAGGCCTCATCGTTCAAATCAGTGCCCATCATAAAGGCGCTTCTGAAAGAATGGTCAAACATTCCCATAGACACTCCTAAACCTTGTGGACGGCCTTCCCAGAAGAGTTGAAGCTGTTATAGCTGCAAAGGGTGGGCCAACTCAATATTGAACCCTACAGACTAAGACGCCATTAACGTTTATGTGCGTGTAAAGGCAGGTGTCCCATTACTTTTGACAATATAGTGTATGTGAACACAGCCTTAAAAAGGGAGTTTGTAAAACCAAAACATTTTTCTTTGGTTTTGGGTTGAAAGTGGAACCTCTATCAGGATTCTTATTGATTGTATCCGTGCTGTAACCCCCTTTCTATCTGTCCTGGTAGCTACTGCCTCTGGTACAGAAAGTAACAGGAAAAACATTAGAGTTTTCACAGGAACAGGTAAGGGAGAATTTACAACATGTAAAATACTTTTGAGTACATCATGGGACAGAGTCAGGCTAATATTCATTACCTACTGGGACATCCCAGAGCAATAGCCTTGAGGGGAAGGAGACACCCTGCCAAACAATAGCCATCAGACCTTATACGGCAGCCTGCAGTACACTGCGGCCGCAAGCCAAATCCTCAGCTGCTCAAACATCCACTTGATAACATTTTTTTGAACGTATGCACTGAAGACCAGGTAGCAGCCTTACAAACCTGAGCCACAGATACCCGATGGCGAAAAGCCCAGGAGGTTCCTATACCCCTGGTAGAATGAGTTCTCACCCTAAAGGGAGGAGCTTTATGTTTCAGACCATAGGCCTGAATGACCAACTGACGGATCCAATAGGCAATGGAAGCTGCCTACCCCCTTCTTGGGTCCTTTTGGTAAAACAAAAAATGGAGTCTGATCCTCAGGTCTCCACAGATCGACAAATAAACCTCGACTGCCCGGACAATGTCCAAAGAATAGTCATCTCTCTTGCGCCAAAGGAGGCTGAGAAAAAAAAGGAGGAAAAATTATGTCCTGATTTAAATGAAAAGCCAACACCACTTTTGGCAAAAAGGATGGAACAGGTCGTAACACGATCCAGTGAAGGATCAAGTACGGTTCTCTGCACTAAAGGGCCACCAACTCAGACACCTTTCTAGCCGAGGTGATGGCCAGGAAGGCTAGCTTGCGTGAGAGCAAGTCTAATGGAATTTCCTTGACAGGCTCAAATGTTTTTTTCTGTAACAGACAGCACCAAGGATACATAAATGACTTAATGGGGGGAGCAAGCGAGCTGCCCCCTGCATAAAGGTTCGGATCAGTGAATGGGAGGCTAAAGGCCTTTGGAAGAATACCGATGGGGCTGAAACTTGACCTCTGATTGTACTCAAAGTCAATTTGATTTCCACAGCTGACTGTAGAAAAGAGAATTCTCCCAATTATAAATTTCCGAGGATGACATTTTTTGGCTTCACACAAAGCAATATGTCTTCCCTTCTTCCAGACCTTATGATAGATCTTCCCAGTGACAGCTTTTCTAGCATTCACTAGGGTAGACACCAGTGGTCCAGAGCTGCCATGGTCCTTTAACACCCTGGCTTAAACTGCCATGCCATCAAAATGTAAAGACTGTAAATTGAGGCGGAATATAGGACCCAGAGACAGTAGATCGGGGCGACGTGGAAGCGTCCATGGCCGCCTATTGTCAGTCTCACAATCTCCAGGGCCTTCTGGGCCAGGCTGGTGCCACCAGAATGACTGGAACTCCCTCTCTCCAAAACTGCTGTAGCTTTTTGTTGAACCTGGATGCCAGTAGGTTGACCTCTGGCCATCGGCAACATTGGCAAATTTCCTGGAACACCCCTGGGTGTAGGGACCATTCTCCCGGGCAGTTCTGCTGGCTGAGATAATCTGCCTTCCAGTTCTCTACTCCCAGGATATGGACTGCCGATAGAATAGTCACATGTCCCTCTGCCCAGGCTAGTATGTGGTTCACCTCCTTCAGAGCTGAACGACTCCTGGTACGGCCTTGGTGGTTTTATATAGGCCACTGCAGTGGCATTGTCAGACTGAACCAGGACTGTAGGGCTAGACATACTGCCCGTAATTCCAGGACATGGATGGGCAGGATCTGTTCTGTCCTTGTCCTTCCATTTCCCCTGAGCTGTGAGCCCTTCTAGGGTCACTCCCCAGCCTGAGAGACTAGTATCTGTAGTCAGTACTCTCAAAGTTACTGGGAGGAAATATCTTCCCTTTCGCAGGTTCTGATCCTGCAACCACCAGTTTAGACTTAAGCGTGCCCGAGGAGATAAGCACATTGGATACTTGAGGGCTTTTCCTCTTCTGGTCCAGGCCAACAAGATGTCTTGTTGTAGAGGCCTGGAATGAAACTGGGCATAGGGCACTGGCTCGAAGGAGGATACCATCCTAACTAGAATACTCATACAGAGACGAACGGAGGGTTGTCTGGTACCCCTTAACGCACCTGATCCTCCAGGGCACAGATCCTTGCGCGTGGTCAAACCTAAATAAATACTTTAGGCCTTGAGCTGGTCTCAAGGTTGACTTTTCGGTATTTATGATCCAGCCTAAGCTTTCCAAATACCGCACTGTGCATGTTATTCTCCGTTCTAGAGCCTGTAGTGAGTGATCTCTGAGCAGGAGGTCATCCAGATACCCGAGCACCAGGCTCTCATGGGCCCTTAAAAGACCCAGTACTGGTGCTAGGACCTTTGTGAACCCTGGGGAGCTGTAGCAAGCCCGAAGGGTAGAGCCACAAACTGAAAACATCATTCCTCTACTGCAAATCGCAGGAACCTCTGATGAGGCTAAAAGATAGGTACGTGTCCTTTATATCGATAGAGGCTAGAAAGTCTCCCATCTGGAGTGAGGCTACTACTGAGCGGACAGACTCCATCCGAAAGGACTGGATCAGTAGATACTGGTTCAAGTATCTTAGGTCCAAAATGGTTCTTGTGTCCCCGTTTGGTTTTTGAACTGTAAATAGGTTTGAGTAAAACCCTGCACCCCTTTCGGGTAAAGAAACCTCTACAATCATTCCTTGATGCACTAAATGATGTAGTGCCTGAAGCAATAAGTATTTTTGGAGGATCCGAGGGAACGCTGGATCTTAAAAACCTGAGGGTGAACCCCCCCCCCGCAACTCCAGCATGTAACCGCAGGATATAGTTGAGGTGACCCACTCGTCCTGAGCCACTGTTCTCCAAATGTCCGCATAGTGCGGCAGCCTTCGCCCGCACCCAAGTGGGGGCATCCCCCCCCCCCCCCCCCCCCCCCCCCCCCCCCCCCCCCCCCCCCCCCCCCCCCCCCCCCCCCCCCCCCCCCCCCCCCCCCCCCCCCCCCCCCCCCCCCCCCCCCCCCCCCCCCCCCCCCCCCCCCCCCCCCCCCAGGCCCCCCCCCCCCCCCCCCCCCCCCCCCCCCCCCCCCCCCCCCCCCCCCCCCCCCCCCCCCCCCCCCCCCCCCCCCCCCCCCCCCCCCCCCCCCCCCCCCCCCCCCCCCCCCCCCCCCCCACCCCCCCCCCCCCCCCCCCCCCCCCCCCCCCCCCCCCCCCCCCCCCCCCCCCCCCCCCCCCCCCTCCACCCCCCCCACGCCACCCCCCCCCCCCCCCCCCCCCCCCCCCCCCCCCCCCCCCCCCCCCCCCCCCCCCCCCCCCCCCCCCCCCCCCCCCCCCCCCCCCCCCCCCCCCCCCCCCCCCCCCCCCCCCCCCCCCCCCCGCCCCCCCCCCCCCCCCGCCCCCCCCCCCCCCCCCCCCCCCCCCCCCCCCCCCCCCCCCCCCCCCCCCCCCCCCCCCCCCCTCCCCCCCCCCCCCCCCCCCCCCCCCCCCCCCCCCCCCCCCCCCCCCCCCCCCCCCCCCCCCCCCCCCCCCCCCCCCCCCCCCCCCCCCCCCCCCCCCCCCCCCCCCCCCCCCCCCCCCCTGCCTCCCCCCCCCCCCCCCCCCCCCCCCCCCCCCCCCCCCCCCCCCCCCCCCCCCCCCCGCCCCCCCCCCCCCCCCCCCCCCCCCCCCCCCCCCCCCCCCCCCCCCCCCCCCCCCCCCCCCCCCCCCCCCCCCCCCCCCCCCCCCCCCCCCCCCCCCCCCCCCCCCCCCCCCCCCTCCCCCCCCCCCCCCCCCCCCCCCCCCCCCCGCCCCCCCCCCCCCCCCCCCCCCCCCCCCCCCCCCCCCCCCCCCCCCCCCCCCCCCCCCCCCCCCCCCCCCCCCCCCCCCCCCTCCCCCCCGCGACCACCCCCCCCCCCCCCCCCCCCCCCCCCCCCCCCCCCCCACCCCCCCCCCCCCCCCCCCCCCCCCCCCCCCCCCCCCCCCCCCCCCCCCCCCCCCCCCCCCCCCCCCCCCCCCCCCCCCCCCCCCCCCCCCCCCCCCCCCCCCCCCCGCCCCCCCCCTCCCCCCCCCCACCCCCCCCCCCCCCCCCCCCCCCCCCCCCCCCCCCCCCCCCCCCCCCCCCCCCCCCCCCCCCCCCCCCCCCCCCCCCCCCCCCCACCCCCCCCCCCACCCTGCCCCCCACCCGCCCCCCCCCTCCCCCCCCCCCCCCCCCCCCCCCCCCCCCCCCCCCCCCCCCCCCCCCCCCCCCCCCCCCCCCCCCCCCACCCCCCCCCCCCCCCCCCCCCCCCCCCCACCCCCCCCCCCCCCCCCCCCCCCCTCCCCCCCCCCTTCGCCCGCACCCAAGTGGGGGCATCCCCTCAAAAAGAGGGCCTGGTGCTGGGTTTAGAAGAATTTTGGACCCAGTGCTTTTTCTGGCCCTGCTGCTTGCACCTTGCCCTACCGACCGGAACTGCCTTGGCTCAGACATTTGAGGAAGCAGTCCCTGAGGTTTTAAACGAGGGACGCCTGGTGCTTTTCACAGGAAGTAGAGCTCTTCCCTCCGGAAATCTTTTGGATGCATTTGTCCAAATAAGCACCAAATAAACTTCTTACAAGGAAGTTCAGCTGACCAGTTTTTAAGCCACAAAAGTCTGTGCATATGTACAGACAAGAGCCAAACGAGAAACCTGCTGTATTGAATCCTTTAAGGCAGGGATATGCCATTAGCGGACCTCCAGCTGTTGCAAAACTACAAGTCCCATGAGGCATAGCAAGACTGACAGCCACAAGCATGACACCCAGAGGCATGATGGGACTTGTAGTTTTGCAACAGCTGGAGGTCCACTAATTGCATATCCCTGCTTTAAGGCATCAACAGCAAAACACAGCGCTTGAGGAATATCTGCCTTATTTTCAGGCAGATCATCCTCCTGATTAGGTCTATCAGGCCGTCTGATCTGATCCTTTACGGACTGGCAGATACAATTGCTGCAAAAGCTGACTGAATCGCTGAACTGGCCAAAGAAAAAGAAGGCCTTTAAAGCGGAATTCCACCCTAAAGTGGAACTTCCGCTCATCGGAACCCTCCCCTCCTCCAGTGTCATATTTGGCACCTTTCAGGGAGGAAGGGGGGTGCAGATACCCGTCTAAGACAGGTATTTACACCCACTTCCGGGCATAGACTCCCACGGGAGTGAAGCGGCAACACTTCACTTCCCGATTCCCTCAATGAGAATGGTGGCGGCAGCAGCTGAGAACCGAGCGTCATCCCGGCTTCGGCCATCGCTGGACCCTGGGAAAGGTAAGTGTCCATTTATTAAAAGTCAGCCGCTGCAGTATTTGTAGCGGCTGGCTTTTATTTTTTTTTTATTTTTTTTTTAGGGTGCAATCCCTCTTTAATAATGACTTCAATTTCTTGTCAACAGGGTCTTTCAAGCCCTGTGCGTTATCTACTGGACAAGTCAAGTTCTTGATTAAAAGGAAGAGACTGCTGCATCCACGGCTGGCATGCTTAAACGTTTCATCCATGGGATGGAGATAGATAGATATATCTATATATAGGCAAAACCTCCATGGAGGCACAAAAATTCTGTCAGGGCGTTCCCAATCAGCATACACTGTCTGTTCCAACAGAGGGTGTAAGGGGAAAGCCAGTGTGGCCTGAAAAGGCCTCAGGGATCCCAAAGAGGATCAGTGAGGCTCAGTAACCTCTGCAAGAGGCAACTTAAAGGCAAAACAAACCATTTCGATCAGATTTAGGATCAAAAGCTTCCGATTGCGAGGCAGGCACCAACTGGATATCTTCTTGTCCAGATTACTCTGAAGCAGACTCATCCACAGAATCCTGAGCTTTAAGCTCTTCCCCATCCTCAACCCATTCCTGTTCCAGACTAGGAGGCTCTGGGGTGGGGGATCTGTCACGCTTCTTGCCACCGAGCAGGATGGAGGCAATCATGCCAGCAATTGTGTGCTCTAACCCGGCTAGAGCAGAGGACAGTTCAACCTTGGTGATAAAGGGTGAAGCAGCAGCGTTGACTGTAGGCACAATACCAGATAGGTGCAGCGGCTCAGATTGCCCGGAAACCTCTGGTCCTTCAGGGGATACAACATTAGGGATACGACTAGGTTCATCAGGAACTACTGACGATATAGGTGTGCCCTTCCCTGTGGCGTTAGTCCCACTCCTTTTTTGAAGACATTTACTAGCCACAAACAGATCTTACCTGGGTGTAATATTAAACCACCCCAGAAGGGAGATCCTTTAATAGGGCTCACCAAGCCCCTATGCAACAATAGTGGCTCACGTGACACGGGTAAGGAGAAATAAACGCTGCAAATGCCTGTTCAGAGTCTGCTGTGTCCCACAGCTGCCTTCTGAAAGCATAAATATATAAACTGGCTGCGCACCGGAACTTTCTGCGCATGCGGACCCCGCGAAGGGGCGTGCCATATTTGCCTATGACGCAAATCTTCATGCGCCCAGATAAAGGCTACAGCGCATGTGCAGCGAAGCTGCGTGCACCATGGCCGCCAAACAAACTGCTGAGCTTTTGCGAACGCACGTGCGCCATGGCGAACAAATACTAAATGGCGCACAGTCGTGCGCCATCCTACAGGTAAAAAATGGCCAGACACAAGCAGAAAAAAAATAAAAAAAAAAAAAAGCTACACTTTGCAAACACCCACAGCTAACCCAAGAACTCCCCCGTATGGTCACTGCACGTAGATGTCCAGCCTCTAGCTAGCTTGACTAATTGTTACAATTACTGGGACACCCCACAATAATAAAGGGGTTTCACTTACCCGTGCAGGGTAACTTAGAAACTAAGAGCCCAATCTTCACCCTTCACGGCGGGTGCCTGTCACTTGAGGACCTTCAGGGACTGGGTACCTTTTCATGTTTAGGGTCCACTCCCTTCGACCTGTACATCACCCTGCAGGAATGCCTTAGCCCTGTGGAGTCCAGGATTCCACTTTGCAGGGCCCAGCGCCTGGAGGCAGCATTACAAGCAAAACCTTGCAGGATCAGGTTGGCTTTTACAGACACTTTAGAGCAGGGGTCTCAAACTGGCAGCCCTCCAGCTGTTGCGAAACTACATGTCCCATGAGGCATTGCAAGGCTCATGGGCCACAGGCAGAGACATTATGGGACTTTTAGTTTTGCAACAGCTGGAGGGCCGCCAGTTTGAGACCCCTGCTTTAGAGGAAACCTGTTCTGTAAGGAATATAAATGCTGCCATTACAGGCCTCCTGATGAAAATTCTAGTTGCCTTGCGGGAAAGTGCATACTTCAGGCAGTTTAATACTAAACTTGCTTGCATCCTAAATCCTAGGCTAGAATCACGGCCACCATTTCTCATCAAGTTAAGGATTCGCACGCAACTTTGCCCCCACCCACTGTAAATACAAAGGCAAATAGACTATGTACTTTGCAAGTGCAGTTGCACTTTTTTAGTAAATATAAAGCTCTGCAGATTTCCACCATCTAATCTCACACAAGCAAACATACTTTTTTTTTACATTTTCCTTGCACCTGATTGGGTATTCTTTACAAAATGAAGCGTTACCGCATTTACTAGGCTCTGGGAAAAAATGAGTGCAACTGCAGAGTAAGAACTAGATAGATTTGAATGACCAGGCATCTGACGCAGAATTATTGGATTCCTTGTCCCCTGCTGCACTCAGTGGTTTGCTCTGCGGTCTCTACATCACTACTATGTCCTGTAGCGACGTAGAGGATGGTCGGACAGGCGCACCCTGAATTGCCAGATTCCCAAGGATCTTCAGAGAGTGGTACCACCATCGCAGAGATCTATGGTCCGGACAGCAGGAGAGGCCAGTATTTCTCTTTTCCACAATAAACCCTTTTTATGAAACCGTTTTATTTCAGTCAAAGAACAGTTTTAGGCTTTTCCTTTGAAGATAGGGATTGTTTTTTCAATTTAACACAGCAACACTCGCTTGCACACTGTTCTGCCACTGAGAGTGAAGACAATACTTGGTACTTCTAGGTAAGGAGAAGCACGAGACTTAAACCACATGAAAGAAGTGGACTAATTCCCAAGCCCAGCACTGTTACACAGGGAAAGTCAATAGGCAAGAAGAACTTGAGGGACACATAGCTTACTCCATTCCTGCTCACAGCAGTGGAATGGAATGGCGGAGGAGCAAAGGTAAGGTGGGCGTGCAATGATCTGCTGGCATTAAAAGAAGACTTTACTTACCAGTATAAAATCACTCAGTGATCAACGTCAGCATCTTCAAACTGTCCAGGGACCGCTGGCACAACGTCCATCCCATCTGGAGAAAAGTAGGACAAAAAATAAATAAAAAAATTAAATCTGAACTGCAGGGCTATTATCAAAGTAAAGAATTGTTGAAGATGTCGGGGTGCATGTGCAAAACAGGAGAAGATGGCAACCTAATCTCCCTGTTCCGTACCACCAAACACACAGAAGAGGCTTTTCCTGCTACCACAACGTACGCTGAGCAGAACGTCTCCTCCGCAACATCTTCAAAATATGCACTCCTAAAAAGGATAAGTAAATAATAATTTGCAGGAAAAAAAAAACAAAGTGCATCAATTATTTTTGTTAAGGAGCCCGCACAGCATTGCATCCACAATCAGCAGATCGTGGGTGCAATGCCAGGCTCCTGCAGACTATCAGGAAAGCTGTCTGTTTGTACCTTGTACAGGGAAGCAGTTACCTGAGAGCAGGAAGATCAATGGACTACGAGAACACTAACCAGTGGCGTGGTAGTTCGATGAGAACTACAAGCCGTCAGCTGCAATGGTACTTGGAGGCATTCATTTACAGGAAACTGAATGAATGATGCAGATGTGGGTGGAGATCTACACAGCAATTTAAAAAAGGATGACAGCGAGTGCAGGGAGAAGATACCTGCCCACTGTCACAGGGAGGGAGGAGAGTCTGCAGATACTGGAACATGTAACATGATCCAAAAGTGAACTTCTCCTTTAACCAACCACACCACATACTGCAACTTCCTCCTCCATTGGCTTACCTTTACATAAACTTCAGTCCAGGGAGGTTTGTAGCCCATTTAAATGAATGAGCTGTCAAAATGCAATGTAGGGAAATGCGCTAGAATCACACGCAAACGCACACTCCGATGTGAAGCGGTCCTTGGAGGCATTCAATCGAGAAGTTGGCCATGGGCATCACCAAGCCTCCCATTGACACTTTCTACTTCTATACCCACAATACCCTGGGGTCCGATCATGATTTATCACTCATAAATCTGTTTTACAACAACCCACCACCTTCTCCTGGACAAGAATCGATTTGCTACTCTCTAATCCACATTGTGAAGAATCTTATGCAGAAAGAAGGTCTCCTGCAAATGGGAAAACTACAAAGCCTTGACTTGGATGACGCAAGAGAACCAAGAGAACACAAAAAAATAGCTGCATTAAATCAGGGCTGTGGACATGGCACATGCACTCAAGCTATCCACAAAATCTGTCAAACCCGAGAGAGAACACCATGCGATCCGATTTTGCTGCGGACCGAAAAAAAAGGGTCCTGTGCGAGTTTGGGCTGAATGCGATGCGAATTCAGCCATACTATCTGTATGGCTGAATTCGCATCGCACAGAGATCGCATATGATTTGAACTGCAGTGCGGTGCGAATCATATGCGATCTCCCGCACTGCAGCAGTCTGAACCGGGCCTTAACCACTTTCAGTCCGGACCAATTTGCAGCCAAAGGACCAGGCCCCTTTTTGCGATTCGGCACTGCGTCGCTTTAACTGACAATTGCGCGGTCGTGCGACGTGGCTCCCAAACAAAATTGACGTCCTTTTTTTCCCACAAATAGAGCTTTCTTTTGGTGGTATTTGATCGCCCCTGCGGTTTTTATTTTTTGCGCTATAAACAAAAATAGAGCGACAATTTTGAAAAAAATGCATTATTTTTTGCTATAATAAATATCCCCCAAAAATATATAAAAAACATTTTTTTTCCTCAGTTTAGGCCGATACGTATTCTTCTACATATTTTTGGTAAAAAAAAAAAATCGCAATAAGCGATTATTGATCGGTTTGCGCAGAAGTTATAGCGTTTACAAGATAGGGGATAGTTTTATAGCATTTTTATTAATAATTTTCTTTTTATTATTAATGGCGGAGATCTGCGATTTTTTTTGTGACTGCGACATTATGGCGGACACATCGGACATTTTTGACACATTTTTGGGACCATTGTCATTTTTACAGCAATTAATGCATTTAAATGCATTGATTTCTGTATAAATGACACTGGCAGTTTAGGAGTTAACCACAAGGTGGCAGTGTAGGGGTTAAGTAGGCCTAGGGGTGTTTTTTTTACTGTGGGGGGGCGTGGCTGTCAGCTAGTGAATGCTGATCTCTGCTCCAATCACAGGAGCAGAGATCGGCGTCACTAGTTGCTAGGCAGAACGGGGAGATGCTGTTTATCTCGGCATTTCCCCGTTTAGCCGCTCCGTGAGACGATCGCGGGAGTCCCCGCGGCGATCGAGTCCGCGGGGACCGCGGCCGGACTCACGGGGGTCCCGACCGGCGCGGGAGCGCGCCGCTCCCGGCGCGCTCCCGATGGCACGGACAGGCTAAAGGAGGGACGTATATATACGCCCTCCTGCCTGTACGTGCCATTCTGTCGACGTATATCGTCGTGCGCCGGTCGGCAAGTGGTTAAGGAAGTCCAATCCTCCTGTAGGTGGCAGTAAAACTCTGATTTAAGACACCTGGAGAGTGTAAAATCTGGTGCCGCTCAGCTTCCAGGTTATTTTGCTGAAACGTAAAATTGAACAAGCTGAAGTTAGAAGCCGATTGGCTACCATGCACAGTTGCGCCAGGATTTTACACACTCTTCAGTGTTAGTAAATCAACCCCATACATATCCCTCAAAAGGTGAGAAATCTATCCTCAAATCAAATTTTGAAGAACAGGATATAGTTACAAAGTTTAAAAGCCAAAGAAAAAAAACTTGAATGACCAGCAGGGGGCAGAAGACAACAGTACAATTTGTTTTAGGTTTGTGTAACCCTGACATTAAAACTTCTTACCTGTTCCCTTTCGGTCTCCTAAATATATAATTTCTCTTTTCAGTTAGGAAAAAAAAAACAAACTCACTCTGGATTTCTATTACTAAACCAGACTAATACAAACGTTTCATCTGATAAATGTGGACTTTTAGACCCCTTTTACACTGGGGCGGAAACGGCGTCGGTGGTAAAGCTGCTTTACCGTCGTTTTAGCGGCGCTATTCGGACGCTAGCGTTGTGGTTTTAACCCCCGCTAGTGGCCGAAAAAGGGTTAAAACCGCCCGCAAAGCGCCGCTGCAGCAGCGCTTTGCGGGTGGTATAGCCGCCCTGCCCCATTGATTTCAATGGGTTGGAGCGGTGAATACACCGCTCCAAAGATGCTGCTAGCAGGACTTTTTTTACCGTCCCGCTAGCGCACCGCTCCAGTGTGAAAACCCACCGGCTTTCAAACTGAAGTGAAAGAGGCCGTTTTTTTTTCCAGGCGTTATTTTTAGCGCCTGAAAAACGCCTCAGTGTGAAAGGGGCCCAAGTCCTGTGAGGTGAGGCCTCTATGGGATTGGACTTTTTTCCTCCAGCACATCTCAGATGATTGGATTGAGTTCTGGAGAATTTGGAGGCCAGGTCAACACTTTGAAGACACCTTCTTCCATGGTCCAGTTCTGATACTCATGTGCCCATTGTATGCGCTTTTTGGCTGTGGACACGGGCCAGTATGGGCATCATGACCGGTCTGCAGCTATGCAGCCCCATACATAAACTGCGATGCACTGTGTGCTCTGACACCTATTAGAAGCAACATTAACTTTTAACATTGACTAGCAATTGGAGCTACAATAGCTCTATTGGATCAGGCTACACAGACCAGCCTTCACTCCCCACATGCATCAATGAGCCCTTGGCCATCAATGAGCCCTTGGCCATCAATGAGCCCTTGGCCATCAATGAGCCCTTGGCCATCAATGAGCCCTTGGCCATCAATGAGCCCTTGGCCATCAATGAGCCCTTGGCCATCAATGAGCCCTTGGCCATCAATGAGCCCTTGGCCATCAATGAGCCCTTGGCCATCAATGAGCCCTTGGCCATCAATGAGCCCTTGGCCATCAATGAGCCTGTCACCGATTTTCCTTCCTTGGACCACTATTGGTCGGTCCTGACCACTGCAGACCAGGAACATCCCACAAGAGCTGCAGTTTTGGAGTTGCTCTGATCCAGTCATCTAGCTATTACAATTTAGCCCTTGTCAAAGTACCACCTATTTTTAGGGGCTATAGTATAGAGATAATCGATGTTTATTCACTTGACCCGTCAGTGGTGATCATGTTATAGCTGATCAGTGTATTGTATGGCACAGCATGTCCCAAAACTTCATAAAAATGGAATGTATGGCTGGATTCCCCTATGACATCATATTTGGAAGTGCCTACTCTGGATGTCAATTCTTAAAGAGGAAGTAAACCCTAATACCATCCCTACAGTGAAGCATGATGGTGGCAGCATCATGATGTGGGGATGTTTTTCAGTGGCAGGAACTGAGAGATTAGTCAGGCTCGAGAGAAAGCTGAATGCAGCAACGTACAGGAGACATCCTTGATGAAAACCTGATGCAGAGCGCTTTGGACCTCAGACTGGGGTGGAGGTTCATCTTCCAACAGGACAACGACCCTAAGCACACAACCAAGATAACAAAGGAGTGGCTACAGGACAACTCTGTGAAAGTTGTTGAGTGGCCCAGCCAAAGTCCGGACTTGAACCCCATTGATTATCTCTGTAGAGATCTGTAGAGATCTGAAAATGGCTGTGTACCAACACTCCCCATCCAACCTGAGGATCTTGAGAGGTCCTGCAAAGAAGAATGGGAGAAACTGCCCAAAAATAGGTGTGCCAAGCTTGTAGCATCATACTCAAAAAAGACTTGGAGGTTGTAATTGGTGCAAAAGGCACTTCAAAAGTATTGAGCAGAGGCTGCGACTACTTAAGTACCGTATATACTTGTGTATAAGCCGACCCGAATATAAGCCGAGGCACCTAATTTTACCACAAAAAAACTGGGGAAACTTATTGACTCGAGTATAAGCCTAGGGTGAGAAATGCGCAGCTACTGTAATTGGAAAAGGGGGTCAACAATGCCCATTTGCAGCCTCACTGTGCCCATTTGCAGCCGTAGTTCCCCTGAACTTCAAACTTGGCAGTTAAGGGTTCCTAGATGCCCCCTATCTGCAGCCAAAATCTCTGGACCCAAAGGGTTCCGAAATGACATTGCTGCAGATGGACACAGTTGATCGACTTTGGGGCCCCGTATCTCAGGGCCACTTGGTGCTAGGAACCCCACATTTGGATATGTTGTAGTGTTGGTTCAACTGGGTTTGCACACCATGTGGCCCCGGAGATACGGGGCCCCAAATTCGGGTTGGAAAATGTCAAGCACTTTTCTGCAGCAGAGAAGGACGTTTTCTGAACCGACTTTAGGGCCCTGTATTCTGGGGCCACTTGGTGCTAGGAACTCCACTGGGTTTGCATACCAAATTTGGAGTTCCTAGCACCAAGTGGCCCCGAGATACGGGCCCCCAAAGTTGGGTCGGAAAAGGCCACTCTGCTGCAGAAAAGTGCTTGACTCGAGTATAAGCCGAGGGGGGCACTTTCAGCACAAAAAATAAAAAAAACAAAAAAAGTGCCGAAAAACTCGGCTTATACTCGAGTATATACGGTACATGGGATATTTTTTTTTACTTTTTTATTTTTAATAAATTTGCAAAAATTTCAAACAAACTTTCACATTGTCATTATGGGGTATTGTTTGTAGAATTTTGAGGAAAATAATTATAATCCATTATGGAATAAGGTTGTAGCAAAATGTGGAAAAAGTGAAGCTCTGAATACTTCCCGGATGCACTGTAGTTCAAGTTATTTTTTTTTGGGGGGGGGGTTATTGTTGTGGGAAAGGGGTTTGCACATTTTGCTAGATGAAAAAGGTTCTGAATTACCGTTTTCTTGCACAAGTGCATTAGAAATAAGAATTTCACTGCACTATTCAAACCAGTAGTCTCCAAGTTCGCATGAAAAATGATTATGGACCATTATTAAAGTGCATCTATTGGTCAAAATGTAAAATGATATATTTTTATATTGTATTTCAATTTATTTTAGCATATGCCTATTCATCTGAACGGTCTTGTAAACTTCCTTTGAAGAATCCCATACATTTACCGTATATACTCGAGTAGTAAGCCGACCCGAATATAAGCCGAGGCACCCAATTTTACCACAAAAAAAAAAAATGGGAAAACTTGACTTGAGTATAAGCCTAGGGTGAGAAATGTGCAGCTACTGTAAGTGGAAAAGAGGGTCAACAATGCCCATTTGCAGCCTCACTGTGCCCATTTGCAGCCATAGGTCGCCCGAACTTCAAACTTGGTAATTGAGGGTTCCTAGATGCGCCCCCCCCCCCCCCCCCCCAGCTGCTGCCCAAATGGTCCCAAAATGACATTGCTGCAGATGGACACAGTTGACCAAATTTGGGGCCCCGTATCTCGGGGCCACTTGGTGCTAGGAACCCTAAATTTGGATATGTTGTAGTGTTGGTTCCACTGGGTTTGCACACCAAATTTGTTCCTAGCACCAATGGCCCCAAGATAAGGGGCCCCAAAGTCGGGTCAGAAAATGTCGTTCTCTGCTGCAGAAAAGTGCTTGACTCGAGTATAAGCTGAGGGGGGGCACTTTCAGCAAAACAAAAAAAAAAAAAAGGGCTGAAAAACTCGGCTTATACTAGAGTATATACGGTACTTGCATGAATTCTGTGACACGGAGTCACTATACCCTGTGAGAAGGCACTGCTGTGTCACAGAATTCACAGTGCCTGTCTTCTGAACTACAGAGGTGCTGTTACCATGGGATATGTAGTCTTCAGGAATTTTATGTAAACAGTAGGGGAGAAACTGCAATACATGTAGGATGCAAAAAAAAAAAAAAACAGGAAGTTGTGGAACGTAACAGCCAGTAGACAAGTAACACTCAGATCATGAAAGATTTTTTTCAAGTAAGCTTACATTTAATTATTTGTATTGGTTCTACAACGCTGACAATATAAAATGAAAGTATGCTGTGACCACAGAAATCCTTTAAATACAAAACACTTTGTTAATTAAAAAAAAAAAAAATGCAATACACATTTAAATCGCAATGTAACGCGTGCTTTTGAAGTCACCTTCAAATTCTACAGCAGAACCGTCAGTCCGGACGCCGGCCATTGTGTGTGGACCTACGGAGCTGGCCAACATGCCTTCAAACCGCTCTAAGTGGGCCTGTCCTTCAGGAGTGAGATGAGACAAGCCTTCTTCGTAGGTATAAAACGTGGGGCCTTCACCTAGTCCTCGCTCTAATAAAAAAAAAAAAAAAAAAGTATATATAAAAAGGGTAATCACAATCAGAGCAGAAAAACAGCATTAAAGTGGTTGGAAACCTCAGACAAGAAATATGAACAAAGCATATCCCTCTCTACTAGTGTCTCAATCCAGAGCACTACATGTCATTTCTGGCTGCGGCTTCATTCCTCACCTCACTGGGTAGAAGAAAGGGTTTACAACCACTTTAACTTCACACAGAGGATATGGAATAATGGATTTTGCACTTTCCAGTTTTAGTAAGTCAACCCTATAATGAGGCGAATGCTGATCACCGTTCAGACACACAAATGTTTTCTGTGTGTCCTATTCACACTGCTGTAAGGTGGAGAGCAGTGAGCCGTGATGAAGTGCTGCTGCATTTCATCTCAACACACAGGACAGGATTGCATGTCACCGTACAGCAGTGCAACACACCGTGCTGCTGTACAATGACAAATGAAGCATCACTTTTGTGCATTTCAAATAAAATAGGTTTTAAAAAAAAAAAATTAAAAAAAAAAAATATAGGATTTTTTTCATCCTACTTACCTGTAAAATCCTTTTCTTTGAGTACATCATGGGACACAGGCGATTATTCATTACCTGCTGGGTAATACTTTCATCTCCAGGTAATGGACACTGGTAGACCAAAAGTGATCCCCCTATATAACCCCTCCCATACAGGAAGCACTTCAGTTTTGTAGCAAGCACTGAATCCTCAAAAAAGAGGGGAGGGATCTCTGTGTCCCATGATGTACTCAAAGAAGCTCCCTGCTGTCTCCTGGGACCAGTGTGTCTCCAGAAGACAGCGGGGGGGGGGGGGGGGGGGGGGGGGGACAGGAAGTGGTGTAGAAACCGGCGGGTATCTATGCCCGGAAGTGGGGGGCAAAATACCTGTATTAGACAGGCATCTGCTCCCCCCGAAAGGTGCCAAATATGACACCGGAGGGGGGGGGGATTCAGAAAAGTGAAAAGTAAAATTTTAGTGTGGAACTTCGCTTTAATCCCATAGAAAATATGTGGAGCGAGCTGAAGGCTTGTGTTATCAAACGTCAGCCTCAAAACCTTAATAACTTGGAGAGGATCTGCAAAGAGGAGAGGGAGAAAATCCCTCCCGAGATGTGTGCAAACCTGGGGGCCAACTACTAGAACCGTCTGACCTCCGATTACCAAGTGTTTTGCCACCAAGTCATGTTTTGCGAAGGGTCAAATACTTATTTCACTCGTTAAAATGCAAATCAATTTATAACTTTTTTGAAATGTGTATTTCTGGATATTTTTGTTATTCTGTCTCTCACTGTTAAAATAAAACCATTAAAATGATAGATTGATCATTTGTCAGTGGGCAAAAGTACAAAATCAGCAGGGAATCCCCCACACTGTACATGGATTCATGAACAAATTCAGAAATTTGTAAAAAAAATTAAAAAAAAATAAAAAATAAAAAAAAGGTAAGAAAGAAAGTCAGAAAGTCAGAAAGAAAGAAAGTCAGAAAGTCAGAAAGAAAGAAAGTCAGAAAGAAAGAAAGTCAGAAAGAAAGAAAGTCAGAAAGAAAGAAAGTCAGAAAGAAAGAAAGTCAGAAAGAAAGAAAGTCAGAAAGAAAGAAAGTCAGAAAGAAAGAAAGTCAGAAAGAAAGAAGTGTGTGCCTTTTTCCCCTGAAGAAAAAAAGTTCCAAATCCTTGCTGGTGATGCCGCAATTGGTCAGAGCTCAGGCTGGGTGTGGCTATTTTTTTTTTTTTTAGCTCTTTAGCATGACTGCTGATTACACTGCCTGACTGTTGAAGAGCCACTAGAGAGAAAATAAAGAAAATCTGCACAATAAATGCAATCAAACACAGCCACCCAGTCAATAAAAAAAAAAAAAAAAAAAAAAAAATGTAAATATGTACATTTATTCTAAAATGTACCCATTGTTCCTCTAAGACAAACAAAAAAAAAAAAAAAAAAAGTTACAATTGATGGCATGATACTGAATACATCAGTGTAGTCCTGGTGTACTTTTGCACATGCGTGTTGCCAAAGCGAGCAACAATTCCAGGCCAATGAAGCCTAATAAACTGGAAGCACAAAATCTCAATAATGAGAAAGCATCAATTAGAAAGAGATTTCAATTGCTCTGGTAAGCCAATTCAGTAAAAGAGATAAACACCCTGGAGGGGGGACATCTGGAGGGTATATGCTGTGAAAGAAAACAAGATCTCTTCAGTCACACCGAACATGTCAGCTCATTAATTATCCCAATTGCGCGGTCATGCAACGCTGTACCCAAAAGTATATCATTTTTTTTCACACAAATAGATTCCTTTTGGTGGTATTTGATCACCACTGTGGCTTTTTTTTTTTTTTTTTTTTTCCATAAATAAAAAAGTTTTTTTGAAAAAAAAATATATATTTTTTACTTTCTATTAACACATATTTAACCACTTGCCTACAGGGCACTTAAACCCCCTTCCTGCCCAGGCCATTTTTCAGCACTGTCGCACTTTGAAAGACAATCGTGCGGTCATGCTACACTATACCCAGATGAAATTTTTATAATTTTCTTCACACAAATAGAGCTCTCTTTTGGTGGTATTGAACTGCTTCCAGACCGCCTCCTGTAGATGTATATCTACAGAATGGCACGGCTAGGCAAAAGGACGTATATATACACGTCCCCTTTAATTGCCTAGCCGTGGGGTGGCGCGCCGCCGGCGGCGCGCGACCCTGTCGGGAGCTCCGTGACCACGGCCGCTGGACCAGCGGACATGATCGCCGCTGGTGTCCCGCGATCGGGTCACAGAGCCGAAGAACGGGAGAGGTCTGTGTAAACAAACCTCTCCCGCGCTTCCTACTCTGCCTGTCATTGATCGGCTGTTCCCTGTCATCGGGAAAGACGATCAATGACGTCAGACGTACAGCCACGCCCCCCTACTGTAAAAAAACACAACACATCACACTAACTCCTCCCCGCCCCCTAGTGGTTGACTCCTTCACTGCCACTATCATTTACATAGGAATCAGTGCATTTCAATAGCATTGATTTCTGTATAAATGACAATGGTCCCAACAATGTGTTTAAAATGTCCGATGTGTCCGCCATAATGTCGCAGTCACAATAAAAAAAAAAAAAAAAAAAAAAAAAAAAAAAAAAAAAAAAAATCGCTGATTGCCGCCATTACTAGTAAAAAAAAAAAATATATATTAATAAAAATGCTATAAAACTACCCTATTTTGTAAACGCTATAATTTTTGCGCAAACAAATCAATAATCGCTTATTGCGTTTTTTTTATATACCAAAAATATGTAGAAGAATACAGATCGGCCTAAACTGAGGAAAAAAAAATGTTTTTTTATATATTTTTTGGGGATATTTATTATAGCAAAAAGTAAAAAATATTGCATTTTTCTCAAAATTGTTGCTCTATTTTTGTTTCTAGCACAAAAAATAAAAACCGCAGGGGCGATCAAATACCACCAAAAGAAAGCTCTATTTGTGGGAAAAAAAGGACGCCAATTTTGTTTGGGAGCCACATCGCACGACCGCGCAATTGTCAGTTAAAGCGACGCAGTGCCGAATCGCAAAAAGGGGCCTGGTCCTTTGGCTGCAAATTGGTCCGGGGCTGAAGTGGTTAATCACTGTTTTTTTTTTACAAAAAGGTTGTAAAGGTTCCTGTTTTTTCACCTTAATGCATCCTATGTTTACATGACTAGCACTATCTGCACCTGCCTGAAAGGCTGAACTCACCATGAGCCTCCACATCATACTCCTCTCCTTCAAAATCATCATCGGAGTCGTCCAAATCTTCTGGGTCGGGATGCAGAGCCTGGCAGTCACACATGGCAGAGAACATCTCTCCTACTGAAATCAAAGACACACAGTTTAATAAAATGAAGAGTAGCCGACGACTATCATACTCGGGCTTACAGCACATTCACTACTATAGAAGATGCACTGAACCCTATGGAAAATTAACATGCTAAAACAGCAACAAAAAATGCAAGCAGGATAAAAAAAATAAAAAATAAAAAACACACAAAGTGTGAATTAATTTAATTAAATAAAAAAAAAGCCTCTAAACTCAACTGCCTAAAAACAAACTGTAAACTAACTTGTGTACATGTACTGATAAGATAACAGAGGAGAGTTCAGGGGCAGTTAAAAAAAAAAAAACACACGTCCGTTTAGCAGCAGTGGTGTACATGAGGCCTTAATCTTTTTTTTTTTTGCTAGAAAAATTACTTAGAACCCCCAAACATTATATGGTTTTATTTTTTTTTCCCCAGACACACTAGAGAATAAAATGGGTCATTCCAATACTTTGTCACACTATTTGCGCAGCGGTCTTACAAACGCTATTTAAAAAAAATACACGTTTTTAACCACTTGCCGACCGGCGCACGACGATATACGTCGACAGAATGGCACGTACAGGCAGGAGGGCGTATATATACGTCCCTCCTTTAGCCTGTCCGTGCCATCGGGAGCGCGCCGGGAGCGGCGCGCTCCCGCGCCGGTCGGGACCCCCGTGAGTCCGGCCGCGGTCCCCGCGGACTCGATCGCCGCGGGGACTCCCGCGATCGTCTCACGGAGCGGCTGAACGGGGAGATGCCGAGATAAACAGCATCTCCCCGTTCTGCCTAGCAACTCCGATCTCTGCTCCCTGTGATTGGAGCAGAGATCAGCATTCACTAGCTGACAGCCACGCCCCCCCCACAGTAAAAAACACACCCCTAGGCCTACTTAACCCCTAACACTGCCACCTTGTGGTTAACCCCTAAACTGCCAGTGTCATTTATACAGAAATCAATGCATTTAAATGCATTAATTGCTGTAAAAATGACAATGGTCCCAAAAATGTGTCAAAAATGTCCGATGTGTCCGCCATAATGTCGCAGTCACAAAAAAAAATAAAAAAAAATAAAAAAAATCGCAGATCTCCGCCATTAATAATAAAAAAAAAATTATTAATAAAAATGCTATAAAACTATCCCCTATCTTGTAAACGCTATAACTTCTGAACAAACCGATATAATCGCTTATTGCGATTTTTTTTACCAAAAATATGTAGAAGAATACGTATCGGCCTAAACTGAGGAAAAAAAAATGTTTTTTTTATATATTTTTTGGGGATATTTATTATAGCAAAAAATAAAAAATAATGCATTTTTTTCAAAATTGTCGCTCTATTTTTGTTTATAGCGCAAAAAATAAAAACCGCAGGGGCGATCAAATACCACCAAAAGAAAGCTCTATTTGTGGGGAAAAAAGGACGCCAATTTTGTTTGGGAGCCACGTCGCACGACCGCGCAATTGTCAGTTAAAGCGACGCAGTGCCGAATGGCAAAAAGGGGCCTGGTCCTTTGGCTGCAAATTGGTCCGGTCTGAAAGTGGTTAAATTACAAAAAAGTAAAGCCCAATTTTTTATTTTTTTTATTTTGTGCAACATAATGTTACGCCGAGTAAATCGATACCCAACATGTCACACTTCAAAATTGCGGCAGCTCTTGGAATGGTGAAAACGTTGACACTTAAAAATCTCCATAGGCGACGTATTAAATTTCTACAGGTTACCAGTTTTGAGTTAGAGGAGGTCTTTCGCTAAAATTATTGCTCTCGCTCCAACGATCATGGTGATAACTTACATGTGTGGTTTCAACACCGTTTACATATGCGTGTTCAACTTAAAATATGCGTTCGCTTCTGCGCACAAGAACATGGAGATTAACATTTTTATTTTCTTCTCATTTTAAAAATTCTTACACTGTGCCTTTAAAAAAAAAAAAAATAAATAATAATTTGGGATCACTTTTATTCCTATTACAAGGAATGTAAACATTCCTTTAATAAAAAAAATAAAAAATAAAAAAAAAAGTATGACAGGACCCTTTTTAGTGTGAGATCTGGGGGTCAAAAAGAGCTCAGATTTTACATTTACACTAAAATGCAATAAAAAGAATTTGTCTCCAACCACTTCAATACTGGCACTTTCATCCCCTTCCTGCCCAGGCCAGTTTTCTGCTTAAATGACAATTGCGCACAAATGCTACACTGTACCCAAAAATATTTTTTATCATTTTGTTCCCACAAATAGGGAATTCTTTTGGTGGTATATATTTGATGCCCTCTGCGTTTAATTTTTTGCTAAAAAAAAAAAAAAAAAAAAAGACCTACAATTTGAGAAAAAAAAAAAAAAGTTTTTCTGTTATAAAATTTTCTAAATAAGTAAGTCTTTTTCACTGATGGGCACTGATAAGGCAGCACCGATGAGGTGGCAATGATGGGCATTGAAAGGCGGCACTGGTGGGCAATGATAGGCAGCACTGGCAGGCATTGGGGATGGGCACTGATTGGCAGCTGCCTGGTGGTCTAGGGTGGCATACCTGGTGGTCCAGTGTGGTGACAATCCCCGGTGGTCCTGGCGGCATCCTGGTGGTCCTGGATGGGCATCTGAGGGGGTGCTGCGCTGATAAACAATCAGCACAGACTCCCCTGTCAGGAGAGCGTCCGAGATCAACGGCTCTTCCCGTTTACATTGTGATCAGCCGTGATTGGACGCGGCTGATCACATGGTTAAGAGTCTCGGTCAGAGGCTCTTTACCGAGATCGGTGTAGCGGTGTGTCAGACTGTAAAAACCGCACCACAAAGCGTGCGGCGCACGTGAGTGGTCCTTCTGGAGGGCTGTCATATAACGTCCACCCAGCCTTCATTTGACGTCGCTTCCATCAGCCAATGGCATTGAGCCATCATTCCCTCACTCGACTTCCTGCCTCTCAGGGGAAGAATTGGATCGTCTCTGCCACTGCCAGCAGCTCTGGTAACTGGCGGAGACCACCGGGATGCGTGGGAGGGGGGCCACCTCTCGCATCGCCGATAAAAAGTGATCTTGTGGCGAATCTGCTGCAGAGACCACTTTTATCTTGAAGCAGACCGCCGCCGTTGAAGAAAATACCGGGGTTATAGCAGCTATCTTCTGCCATAACCTCGGTATTTAACGTCAAAGTACCAACGTATAACAGCGGCGGGCGGTCCGGAAATGGTTTTGCGTGAATTTAGTGCAGCAAAACAGCTAAACATGCCAGTGGTATTTGTGAGCTACGGATTACACAAGGCTTTTCGTAGTGGTCTTAATTTTAATGTGCCATGACAAATGTACATGGACATGAACAGACTAATCCTAAGGCTATACTGGCAAACTGTGTGTAACCCTACAGCTAGGTTCACATGTCCAGCTGCGGCTTGCAGTCGGTTTAAAAAATGCGTTTTGGTACAGTTTTGTTTACCGGTTCAGGTGTTAATTTTTACTCGCACCTGAACCAGACCTAAATTAAAAAAAAAAATAAAAATAAATAAAAAAAATAAAAAATATAAAAAAAAAAAAAAAAAAAAAAAAAAAATCGCACAGAACTTTAAATGGACTGCGGGCGCCCCAGACATGTGTGAACCGGCTCCTATGCAAGGCGGTCTGGTTCAAATGTTATGCAAATTGGATGCAGTTCAAAACGCATTCGAGTTGCATATATGCGAGCCAAGCCTAATACGTTTTTTTTCAGTTTCGTGTTTGGCATCTTGGCTTAGTTTTCTTAGGAAAATATTTTTGTGAACCTGGCAAAAAAAAAAAAAAAAAAAAAAAAGTTTCTTACCTGGGAGGTCGTGCAATTAACAGCAGCTCCTGTTGCAGGATCACAATATCTGAACCCACTATTGTAGCTTGTAGTATATATTAAGTGTATATTGTAGCTTACCAGTCCTTAGACGTGGTGGTTGCATCCCCCCCACCCCCCTCTCCCCGGACACCTTATTTTTATGTTAATCTGGTGATTATGCTGGGAACACAAGCTCACTCACCGTACTTTTATCTATAGAGGGGCAGCGCTGTCGGCAGATTGTTAGGACAATCAATCATCTGTCCGTCACCCATACATAGAAGCTGTATCGTGGCTTCTATGAAAGCCAGGCCTTTTATGCCACTTTTTTGTTTACAAGTAAAAATCTGTATTTTTTTTGCTGGAAAATTACTTAGAACCAAGACCAACTTTTTATTTTATTTTATTTTTTTAGCAGAAGCCCTTGATCAGGGGTATGCAATTAGCGGTCCTCCAGCTGTTGAAAAAAGCACCAATTGCACATCCCTGCACTAGAGAATAAAATTGCAGTCATTCCAATTGTTTGTGTCAATATTTACGCAGCAATTTTTTTTGAAACAGTACACTTTAATTTTAAATGGAAAAAAAAAAAAAACCATATACACTGTATTTATTGTCGTATTAACACGCACGCACCTTTTCACCCTGAAAATCGAGTGCAAATAGTGTGTGCGTGTTATACGCCGATACTGGAAATTGGGCTGCCTAGGAGGGAACGGGGAGGGGGGCAGGACAAGCGCTGTCAGATTGCATACAGTGAGAATCTCCTGTTTACTCAGCGGCCTCTGTAACAGAAAGTCCTGCCTCCTGGGCTGGCATTGGACCAGTGTTCTGTCTATCATAGAAGCCGGTCCAGGAGGCGGGACTTTGTATTAAAGAGGAAGTAAACCCTTCCAAACCACTTTGACCTACAGGTAAGCCTAGATTAAGGCTTACCTGTAGGTCCAATAAATATCTCCTAAACCTACATGGCTCAGGAGATATTTAGAAAAGAAAAGGCACCGCTATCTACGGCGCATGCAAGAGTGATGTCATCGCCGCTCCAGCGAATGACAGCGCTGGATCGGCGAGACCCGGAAGTCACTCCTGGTTTGATGGCGGCGCAGAAGATTGTGGATAAGGACCGCTTCGGGGGCTTCGTTCTCAGGTAAGTCATTCATAATGAGCTAGTATGCTAGTCATACTAGCTCATTATGCCTTTGCCTTGCAGGTTCCGTTTTTGTTTTTAAATCGGCTTTACTTCCTCTTTAAAGAGGCTGCCGAGTAAACAGGAGATTTTCGCTGTATGTAATCTGATGGCACTCGTCCCGCCCCCCCCCCCCCTCCCTGTCCCTCCGAGGCAGCAGTAATCTGAGGTGAGGCTGCAAATAGGCACTGATCAGGCTGTATTCATGGCAATGGTGAAACTGCATATGGGCATTGATCAAGCTGCATTCATGGCAATGGTGAGGCTGCATATGGGCATTGATCTGGCTGAATATGGGCACTGATCTAGCTGCATTCATGGCAATGGTGAGGCTGCAGATGGCTTTGATCAGGCTGCATATGGGCATTGATCTGGCTGCATTAATGGGCAATTGTGAGGCTGCAGATGGGCATTGATGGGCACTGACTCTTAGGCCCCTTTCACACGAGGCGGACTCCGCCGGCTCAGCGGGAGATCTCTCCATTGATCTCCGCTGAACGGGCGGATGACAAGTCCCTCTCTGCTCACTGAGCGGGGAGGGGCTTGCGAGCGCCGCTGGTCTATGGAGAGATCGGATGAAAACAGACAGTGTGTCCGTTTTCATCAGATCTCACCCGATCCGATCTGCCAGCGACGGATCTGGACGTGGGGCCATACGTCTGCTTTTGGCGGATCGGACGTCAGCGGAGATGTCTCCGCTGACATCCGATGCTCCATAGACTAACATGGAGCACCCGTTCAGATCCGCCGTCAAAACTGACAGGCGGATCTGAACGGTCCGACCGTGTGAAAGGGGCCTTATTTTGCTTCAAAGTTCTTTATTTAAAATTCAAGTTATTTTTCCTGAAACTTCCCTCCTAAAATGAAGGTGCGTCTTATATGCCGATAAATACGGTAATCTAATGTTTTTTGGTAAAATATGTCAAAAGTTAGAACTGCACACATTATAATGGCAACAAACTACAAAGCTCCAAAGTCTATGCTTTAAACAGAATTTCAGGTTACCAGTTTAGAGTAACAAAGGAGGTCTAGAGATAGAATTATTGCTCTCACTAGAACATTCAAGGCGATACCTCTCATGTGTGGTGTATAACAGTTTTTCATATGCGTGTGCAACCTACGTATGCGTTTGCCTCTGCACATGAGCACTTTCCATTTTTTATACATTTTATTAATAAAGTTTTACACTGTCCCTTTAAAAAAAAAAAAAAAAAAAAATTTGATCACCATCACAAGAAAAGTAAACCTCCTTTGCGATAGAAATATGGGATGACAGGTCCTCTTTATGGAGACATTTGGGCTCTACAAGATGATCTGGTCTCTCTTCAATTCTATGGCCAGCCACACCAACTGTAGTTTCCATGGGGGACAGCAGTAAGAATGAGCAACTATACCCTTCCCACTGCTTCGAAAAGCCATCCAGCCGCTCTGATCACTTATCAGAAAGAGAATTGCCGCCTGCAAAAAACAATACCGGGGTTATGGCCGACGTCTGCAGTCATAGCCCTGGTAAACCGCTTCAAAACCATTTCAAGCATTTATATGAATTGTGGTCTTGAAGTGGTTACATCATAATAAAGTTATGTCCCTGGTGCTGATTTTTAGGTTTTTGATTTTAGCTAAACTTGGGCTTTAAGCCACTGTCTTGCAATTAGCAGCGGCATCGTCAGCCTGCTGTGCAGATTTGCTTCAATTGGAAGTGAAGGAGTGCATATGCCAGGCTGACTATGCTACTTACCATCAACCTGGCTTACCTAGCTACTTCATACATTCATTATCTTACACAGGCAAGGCTTAAAGCTGAGCGAGGAAAGAGCAGAATCATCTCCCTAGCTAAGCAGTATGGTGGAGACCTTTGATTCACAAGACTGGCTTAACAGAATTATAAGCCCACCGATAGCGGGAAAAAAACAAAAATACTGCAAATTAGCATTTTGCATGGAGGTCACCTTTTACTTCAAGTATATCTAAAAGGCTCCTCCGATAGTCAAAAAAAAACAAAACAAATCCAGTTATGATACACAATCCTCGAAGTAAAGCAAAAAATTCCTTTACCCCCCTTCTGAGCCAAATCCTTTGTGTCTCACATGCTCCCCACCCTCAGACACTGTGGCTCACAGTGGGAGCGTTTCAGCAAGAGGCAGTGCTGTCCATCCAGATAGCAGCGGGCGTTACTGGGTGTGGCCAGGTGCTGTCGGACAAACTTCCTTGGCTTGTGAATAAGCAAAGCCAATGAGGACAGCCAGAGCCCCAGAAACATTCTCTCCTCCCACTGTGGTGCAGGCAGGCACAGCCTAAATCAGTGTGGCAACCCTGCTCTGAAATCAGAAGCAGGGCAGCACAGTTGTCACCACATCAAGCTGCATTACGTGGATTTTACTGGAAGGGCCAACAAGGATTTGTGGGGACTGAGAGAAAACCCAAGCATGCATATTTTTTTTTTTTTTTTTTTTTTAGGGAGGCCAGAGTTCTAATTTAACAGAGAGAAACTGGGATTCACTTTAAAGTACATATCAAACCATATATTTCACTGCGGAGTTGATTTGCTAAAACTGGAGCTTGCAAAATCTGTTGCAGCCCTGCATAGAAACCAGTTGGGCTTTCATTTTTTTTTTTTTTTCCCCCTTCAAAGCTTAACCACTTCAATACCGGGCCTATTCTGGTACTTCTCTCCTACATGTAAAAATCGCGGTTTTTATTTTTTGCGCTATAAACAAAAATAGAGCGACAATTTTGAAAAAAAAATGCAATATTTTTTACTTTTTGCTATAATAAATATCCCCAAAAAATATATATAAAAAATGTTTTTTTCCTCAGTTTAGGCCGATACGTATTCTTCTACATATTTTTGGTAAAAAAAAAAAAAAAAAAAAAAAAAAAAATCGCAATAAGCGATTATTGATCGGTTTGCGCAGAAGTTATAGCGTTTACAAGATAAGGGATAGTTTTATAGCATTTTTATTAATAATTTTTTTTTTTTTTTATTATTAGTAATGGCGGCGATCTGCGATTTTTTTTGTGACTGCGACATTATGGCGGACACATCGGACATTTTTGGGACCATTGTCATTTATACAGCAATCAATGCTATTTAAATGCATTGATTCCTGTATAAATGACACTGGCAGTGAAGGGGTTAACCACAAGGGGGCAGTGTAGGGGTTAAGTATGCCTAGGGGTGCGTTTCTTACTGTGGGGGGGCGTGGCTGTCAGCTAGTGAATGCTGATCTCTGCTCCAATCACAGGGAGCAGAGATCGGCGTCACTAGTTGCTAGGCAGAACGGGGAGATGCTGTTTATCTCGGCATCTCCCCGTTCAGCCTTCCCGTGAGACGATCGCTGGGGTCCCCGCGGCGATCGAGTCCGCGGGGACCGCGACCAGACTCACGGGGGTCCCGACCAGCGTGCTCCCGATGGCACGGACAGGCATAAAGGAGGGACTTATATATACGCCCTCCTGCCTGTACGTGCCATTCTGCCGACGTACATCGTCGTGCGCCGGTCGGCAAGTGGTTAAATGAATTAAAAAAAATGAGTAAAGTTAGCCCAATTTTTTTGTACAATGTGAAAGATGTTACGCCAAGTAAATAGATAACAAACATGTCACTTTAAAATTGCGCACACTGATGGAATGGCGCCAAACTTCAGTACTTAAAAATCTCCATAGGCGACTCTTTGAAAGTTTTTACAGGTTACCAGTTTAGAGTTCTAGTGCTAGAAATGTTACACACGCTCTAACGCACGCGGTGATACCTCACATGTGTTGTTTGAAAGGCGTTTACATATGTGGGCAGGACTTACATGTGCGTTCGCTTCTGAACGCAAGCTAAGGGAGACAGGGGAGTTTTTAAATTTTTTTTTATTATTTTACTTAATTTTTATTTATTCCTATTACAAGGAATGTAAACATCCCTTGTCATAGGAATGTATTGCGACAGGTCCTCTTTATGGAGAGATATGGGGTCACTAAGACCTCACATCTCTCCTCCAGGCTGGAAAGCATGAGATAGAGAAAAAAAAAAAATAAAAAAAATCACAATCTCATGCTGACAGCCGCGATCACGGCTTTGTTTACTTCCGGGCCACCGACGGTCATAGAGATGGTCACCGCAAATCTCTATGGTCGTCATCTGGCGCCGGACGATTTTTTCTCCAGGCCCCCGATGGCACAAGAGCCCAGAGAAGCACCGGATGGCAGTGGGGGGGGGGGGGGTAGAGAATTTATATGCAAGGGGGCGAGGAGTGCTTAAAGCGGAAGTTACACTTTTGGGTGGTACTCCGCTTTAATAGAACATGCTGAAGAAGCCGATTGGCTACCATGCACAGCTGCACCAGAATTTGTTTTAGTAAATCAACCCCGGTGTGTAGTAATCACACCCCAATGGACATATGTTAAAATGTAGAGCTGCCACCTTTCAACTATACATACAGTCAGTTTTATCCTCTGGAATGAACCGTATTTCTGTGATTGGCCCCTCCTCATCATCACTGTCCTCGCATTCCTCTTCAGAGTCCTCATCCTTCATCTCGGCTTCGGTTTCATTAACGTCTAAACAATTTTAAAATAAGCAATTAGCCTAAAAGCTCAATAACCAATTAGACAGGCAAGTAAACCACACTTTAGCAATTGAACTCATTCAAAAGCAGAACCTGGCAAACAAATACAAAATATATTGTGTGTTTTGTTTGTTTTGTTTTTTTTTAACAATTAAAGACAACAAAATGGAGCAGAAATTACTACTGGAATTCACATTGGTTTACTGATAAGTGAGCTGGTCTGGAAAAATCACATAAAATAAATCTGTTTGAAATAAAAGCTTGCCAATAAACAGCACAGGATCACAGAAAGTGCGGCTTTACATCACAGGTGTAGCCCAGAGTACCTGTGGTTTCCGTGCAGGTTACCCTTGCTTTTCCATAGACTTCTATTGGGTTGGGTGTGTTTTCTGAAAGTGACCAAGAGTCCTGCATGTTCAGTATGCTTTCATAAAAACGCACTAAAGATGGACAGATCTAAGGCTATGATAAAAAGCATTTAACCAGGGCGAAAGCCACGGGTACACTGGGCTTGCCCCTGCGCTGAAGCCAAACCACAGCAGTGTGAAGCTGCCCAAACTCTTCTTTTCAATGCATATGACCAAAGAAAATTGACAATGTGTGTATAATGGTGCCCACCCTCCCCGACCCACTGATACTCAACCGCTGCTGCTTTGTACATCACAGGGTCGCATCGAGTAAATAAGATACCGAGCCTTAAAATATCATGGTCGCATGCTACAGCTAAAAAATATGGTACCTAAAGTTCTCCATAGACAATGCTTTAAAAGCCTTTACAGCTCATCAGTTTAGAGTTAACCCTGAATGGTGTTCCTAGAATTATTGCTCTAACTCAGTTGTTCATGGAGATACCTCAAAAGTCTGGTGTAGTGTCTGTAAAACATTTGAAAAAAAAAAAAAAAAAAGTTTTTTTTTTTACTCACCTTTAAATGGCTGTTGCTAGGGGGTCCCTTGTAGTCTGCCTACTTCAGTGCCTGGGCTCCCGACGTCACTTCCCCCTCGGCGCAGGAAAAGCTTAGCTCTGCCCCCTCCCTCTTGTCAATCATCTGGGACACGTGACAGGTCCCAGATGATAGAGCGGCCAATCACGGCGCTGCTCACGCATGCGCAGTGGGTGACCAATGTTACAATGCCGGCGCCACCGAACAGAGGGGGGAAACGAGCGGGGCTTCGATCCCCGCATCGCTGGACCGTGGGACATGCAAGTGTCCAATTATGAAAAGAGATAGATATAGATAGATATAGATATAGATATAGATATAGATATAGATATAGATATAGATATAGATATAGATATAGATATATATATATATATATATATATATATAAAAAATGGGAACCCCGCTTTAAGTTCAACTGATAAAGAATGTTGTGATTCTTAGCAGACTGCCCAGTTTTTCGCTTCCTTTCTTTTGAGGGCTGTGGCTTCAGAAGAGCAGAGAGAATTCTTTGCATAGAAAAAAAATCGTGAAACACTTAAGTCAAGATCGCAACGGGAGAAAAAAAAATAAAAACCGCGATAACGACGATGATTAATTGTGCAGCTCTACTCAGTCCCCTTCTCTTGAGTCAGTAAATTGTTTACTATGCTCCAGAGAAGAATGAATTCCCTTTTTTTTTTTTTTTTCTTCCTTGCTTTGTTAAGGGTAGGTAGAGGAGGAAGGAAAAAAGGAACAAGGGTATAAAGTAAGCGGCTACAGAGGGAATACAGTAATGAGAATAACTAACAAACCAATTTAAAGATAACATTACCATAGTAAGTAACCTTTCCGAGAGGAAGTTGGTAACGAAATAGGATATGCTGGATTTAGATGTAATGCTGTAAAATTATCCTGGTCATAAAAATAAAGAATTTATAAAAAAAGAATGAAGATAGGAGCAATTGGTACAGACCACTAACTGTTTATTCAGAAAAGGAAGGGGCCGGGTAATGAACTATTTCCAGCTCCTTCCACACTCCTGAGAGGAGGGAAGATGGCAGCACTGCAAGGGGGGAAGGTTTGGGGGGGGTGACAGAAAGCAGGAGAAAATCAGGATTGCATGGGGTCATTGCACACCCTGCACACTTGGCTAGGTTATACGTGTTTACAGTTGCATAGCAGCAATCACAAGGCACAGAGCCACTCCAATCAGCTCTGTGAATTTTGCATGTGATCACAGTCATTTTGAGCGTGCCGGTTACGTGTGATGCTGAGAGGACTTTATAAATCATTCTCTAAGAACAGTAGGGTCCCCTGACTGGTCATTTCATTACAATGGCTGGTCATGTGGGGGGTTAATCAGCGCAACATAGTTAGCCAACCTATCCAGGCAAGGACTCATTTCATCTGGTCACTGACAGCTTTGCTTTCAATGCATTTGAAGATTGAAGTAGTTCTGAATTGTTTATTAGCCGCTTGCCTACTGGGGCCAGTTCTGATATTTCTCACATACATGTAAAAATCTGAATTTTTTTTTTTTTTGCTAGAAAATTACCCACAAAACATGATATATTATTTTTGAAAGCAAAGGCCATGAAGAATAAAACAGTTGTTGCAATTTTTAGTGCGCACACACACTCCCCAATTTTTTGTGGCAAAATATAAAAGATAGTAGTCACACTATAAAACACAGAAGGCTGCAGGCCTTCAGATCTCTAAGTCGGCATCAGTAGAGGGGGAGGGTGTTAACGTCACTGCACTGTTGGAAAGAGCCTTTTTCCCTGTAACTTCCCATAATTCCCCTGCAGAACATAAATGAGAAGTACAGTGGGGAAAATGAGCAGCAAACTGGGCTTCATAACATATCAAAAAACACAACCTTCCCCAGATATTCCAGGAACAGGGGGCGAGGGGCGGACACCTTTATGCAATAAATCTAGACAGCAGTACTGGCTATAATAGATTTGCCCAGGAAACATGTACCTACCTCCCAGTTTGGCATTGACCATGACATAGAGGTGCTCCTCGGGGTAAGCCGCGGTGTCCCTGGAGATGGCATGCAGACTGATGGAGGGATATTCCAGAGAAAAGCCCAGGCCTGAAGCATTCAGCCATGACAGGCGACTGAAAAGACAAAATGAATATCACACATGTAACTAACCGGACAAAACAGAGATCACTTCTTCACATAGGAAAGAAAACAGGAATAGCCAAGAGGCCAGAAAAAAAAAAACAGTCGCAGAGATCCCACAGTACAAAATCAGGACACACTACAGGAGGTAGCTGAACCTTTTTTAATAATTTTCCGACTGCAACACTATATTATATATAGATATTTTTTTTTTTTATATATTTTTTTATATATTAGAGCTGCACGATTAATCGTTATCGCAATCCCCCCCCCCCCCCCCCCCCTCCCTGCGATCTTGACAATTTCCTAAATCTTTCTATGCAGAGAAATCTCTCTGCTCAAGCCAACAGCCTTCAAAAGAAAAAAAAAAAAAAAAAAAGTCTGCCAAGAATCACAACATTCTTTAGCAGTGGAACTTAAAGTGGTGTTGCCACCAAAAAAAAAAAAAATGTAAAAAAAATTGGAAAATAAAAAAAAAAAGTTTTATTCACCTCTAAATGCCTGTTGCTAGGGAGTCCCTCGTAGTCTGCCACCTTCAGTGCCCAGCAACTGACGTCACTTCCTGTAGGCGCCGCACAGTCATCTGGGACCTGACACGTGTCCCAGATGAGTAAGCGTCGAATCACGGCGCCGCTCGCGCATTCGCAGTGGGTGCCTGGCTGTGAAGCCACAGCCGGGTGCCCACATTAAGAATGCCGGCGCCGCAAGCGGAGCGTGGAACGAGGGGGGCCTCGTTCCCCCACATCGCTGGACCCCGGGACAGGTAAGTGTCCGATTATTAAAAGGCAGCAGCTGCAGTATTTGTAGCTGCTGACTTAATTTTTTTTTTGTGGTCCCTCCTCTTTAAGTATAAACATTGTAACGATTTGCCCTTTAGATCAAATGAATACAGTTTGGTGTTAATGAGGGAAGTTTAACGACTTATCATTTTTCTGACATTTGTTGGTTTCAAGTTAAAATTTTTTTTTTTTTGCTAGAAAATTACCCCCCCATACATTATTTTTTATTAGCGATCCTAGAGAATAAAATTGTGGTTGTTGCAATATTTTATGTCACACTGTATTTGCGCAGCAGTCGTTTAAATGCAATTTTTGGGGGAAAAAAATGACACTTTGATTAAAAAAAAAAAAAAAAAAAAAAAAAAACAGTAAAGTTAGCCCACATTTTTTTTTGTATAGTGTGAAAGATAATTCTACACTGCGAGAACAGTGATCTTTTTATTCTATGCAAAAAAAAAATTGTGATTCTCATTTTGGCCAGAATCGTGCAGCTCTAATATATACACACACTGTGGTGAAGACTACCAGTTGCAAAATATATACACATATATACACACACACACACACACACACACACTTGAGGTATCGCCGCGATCGGTAGAGCGAGATCAATAATTCTAGACCTCCTCTTTAACGTGCAACCTGTAGAATTTTTTTAAACGACCCCTAGGGTTTTAAGGGTTAAAGTTTGTCGCCATTCCACGAGCGGACACAATTTTTAAGTGCGACATGTTGGGTATCAATTTACTCGGCGTAACATTATCTTTCACAATATAAAAAAAAAAAAAAAAAAATGTGGCTAACTTTACTGTTGTCTATGTGTATCTTTTCCACAAAAAAAAAAAGTGCGCTTGTAAGACCGCTGCGCAAATACGGTGTGACAGAAAGTATTGCAAAGACGGACATATATATAAGAGTAAATTGGCCTAAAAGGGGCTCTATGTTTCCAGCATGTGGCCCCTCATGTTAGTTGTGGTGTATGGAGGGGGGGCCCTCATGTTGGTGGTGTATGGAGGGGGGGCCCTCATGTTGGTGGTGTATGGAGGGGGGGCCCTCATGTTGGTGGTGTATGGAGGGGGGGCCCTCATGTTGGTGGTGTATGGAGGGGGGGCCCTCATGTTGGTGGTGTATGGAGGGGGGGCCCTCAGGTTGGTGGTGTATGGAGGGGGGGCCCTCATGTTGGTGGTGTATGGAGGGGGGGCCCTCATGTTGGTGGTGTATGGAGGGGGGGCCCTCACGTTGGTGGTGTATGGAGGGGGGGCCCTCACGTTGGTGGTGTATGGAGGGGGGGCCCTCACGTTGGTGGTGTATGGAGGGGGGGCCCTCACGTTGGTGGTGTATGGAGGGGGGGCCCTCACGTTGGTGGTGTATGGAGGGGGGGCCCTCACGTTGGTGGTGTATGGAGGGGGGGCCCTCACGTTGGTGGTGTATGGAGGGGGGGCCCTCATGTTGGTGGTGTATGGAGGGGGGGCCCTCACCTTGGTGGTATATGGAGGGGGGGCCCTCACCTTGGTGGTATATGGAGGGGGGGCCCTCATGTTGGTGGTGTATGGAGGGGGGGCCCTCATGTTGGTGGTGTATGGAGGGGGGGCCCTCACCTTGGTGGTATATGGAGGGGGGGCCCTCATGTTGGTGGTGTATGGAGGGGGGGCCCTCATGTTGGTGGTGTATGGAGGGGGGGCCCTCATGTTGGTGGTGTATGGAGGGGGGGCCCTCATGTTGGTGGTGTATGGAGGGGGGGCCCTCACCTTGGTGGTATATGGAGGGGGGGCCCTCACGTTGGTGGTGTATGGAGGGGGGGCCCTCACGTTGGTGGTGTATGGAGGGGGGGCCCTCATGTTGGTGGTGTATGGAGGGGGGGCCCTCACCTTGGTGGTATATGGAGGGGGGGCCCTCATGTTGGTGGTGTATGGAGGGGGGGCCCTCATGTTGGTGGTGTATGGAGGGGGGGCCCTCATGTTGGTGGTATATGGAGGGGGGCCCTCATGTTAGCGGTATATGGAGGGGGGGCCCTCATGTTAGCGGTATATGGGGGGCCCTCATGTTGGTGGTATATGGAGGGGCCCTCATATATTGCTGTCAGCCAATCCGGCTCACCTCTCGGCTATGTAGAGCGTTCCTCTCCCCAGCTTCTCCCCGCTCATCACGGCCTCTGTCATCTCCTGCTGCCGCCTCACCCCTTCCTCGGGCGGCGGGAAATTCCTCAGCGAACCCAACATCGTCCGCTACAACCCCAAACAAACAAGCACTACTTCTCCGCCAAGCAGGTGGCGCGCTACAAGTTTTCTGACAGCAACGAGCAACGGAAGTGACGCGCACAAGCCGCGCCGGTGTTTCATCAGATTAGGCGACCCGTCAGACTGTGTAACGGAAGTTACGTTTCTTCGCCGCCATCTTGCTACGCCCCGCACTCCTCTATAGTAAAGATACTCTGAGAAGGGAAAAGCGGACATCTTGTTACACCCACCGGAGTTTTGCATTTTGCAGTTATTTTTTAACAGTAAACTGAGCTTATATAGTAAAATACAGTACTTAGAACTCCGTCTGAATGTTTAGATGTTTAATTTTAAAAGCAGACTAGCAAACCTGTGAGATCAGCAGGCTTGCCACTGCTTTTAAAATTCAACATCTAACCAGTCAGGCGGATTTCTAAGTGCTGTAGTTCACGATATAAACTCATTTTACTTTAAAAAAAAGTGTAAAATGCAAAACTCCGGTGGGTGTAACAAGATGTCCGTTTTCCCCTTCTCAGTGTATCTTTACCGTAGAGGAGTGCGGGGTGTAGCAAGATGGCAGCAACTAAACGTCACTTCGGTTACAAAATCTGACGGGTCGCTAAATCTGACGAAACCCCTGCCGACTAACTGACGTCACTGAGACGGCGACGGTGTGCTGTCAGAGATTGACATTTCCGGTGTCTCTTTCAGGGCAAAGCCTTTTCATTTTTTTGTGAACGTTTATTTAAAGTCAAGCAAATAGGCCAAAAATAAACTAACATTTATGTATATATGATATTGCGAGGGGCTATAGTATATGAAAAATAGGACAAAAAGAAATAAAGTTATATAAATACAAAATACACATATATATATATATATATATATATATATATATATATATATATATTACATAGGGTTGCCACCTTTTCTTCAAGTCAAACTCGAACGCTTTGGCAGGGAGAGTAGTAATGCGGTGCACATAGCGAACAATGGGTGTGGCCAGATTGCTCTTACTGACATCATCCGCCCCCCCCCCCCCCCGTGCCCACAGCCACAGACGGGTCTAAATAATGCATCCATTCAACAAAACCCGGACTGTCCAGGTGAATCCCGGACAGGTGGCAACCCTAATATAACATGTATATAAAAATACACAAAGAAAAAAAAAATATATATATATTGGATATATTGATGATTGTTTGCATGTGATAATAAGTTGTTTACCGATTGCTATGGTTTGCTTTCGTGGGAACTATAAATGGCAGCATTGATGTTTGTAAGGCGTGCTGAGATATGTAGTGCTACAGCAGAGCTTGTGCTTCTGCTGACCAAAATGACTCATAAGGCTGAAGCTTTTGTGGAACTGAAAGTAGCCGCAGGATGCTTGCAAGACATGCTGATATATGTAGTGCTAGAACAGTAGGGCTTGCACTTCTTCAAGACGATCTTTAACCACTTCAGCGCACTTTTTGCGATTCGGCTGTGCGTCACTTTAACTGACAATTGCGCGGTCGTGCGACGTGGCTCCCAAACAAAATTGACGCCCTTTTTTTCCCCACAAATAGAGCTTTCTTTTGGTGGTATTCGATCACCTCTGCGGTTTTTATTTTTTGCGCTATAAACAAAAAAAGAGCGACAATTTTGAAAAAAACACATTATTTTTTACTTTTTGCTATAATAAATATCCCTAAAAAAATATATATAACATTTTTTTTCCCCTCAGTTTAGGCCGATACGTATTCTTCTACATATTTTTGATAAAAAAACCGCAATAAGCGTTTATTGATTGGTTTGCGCGAAAGTTATAGCATCTACAAAATAGAGGATAGTTTTATGCCATTTTTATTAACAATTTTTTCTTTTAATAGTAATGGCGGCGATCAGCGATTTTTATCGTGACTGCGACATTATGGCTGGCACATCGGACACTTTTGGCGCTATTTTGGGACCATTCACATTTATACAGCGATCAGTGCGATTAAACATGCACTGATTACTGTGTAAATGTGACTGGCAGTGAAGGGGTTAACACTAGGTGGCGCTGTAGGGGTTAAGTTTGTCCTAGGGAGTGATTCTAACTGTGGGGGGGGGGGGGGCTATGTTTGACACGACACTGATCACCGCTCCCGATAACAGGGAGCTGTGATCAGTGTCCTGTCACTAGGCAGAACGGGGAGATGTTTGTTTACATCAGCATTTCCCCGTTCTTCCTCTCCGTGAGACGATCACGGGTATCCCCGCGGACAGCAAGTCCGCGGGACCCGCGATCACACTCACGGAGCTCGCGGCGGGCACAGCGGTAAATTTAAAGAGATGTACCTGTACGCCCATTTGCCTGTCCGTGCCATTGTGTCAACGTAAATCTACATGCGCCGGGCGGCAAGCGGTTAAGGCTGAAGCTTTTGTTGGACTTTTGTGAAACTATAAGCAACAGCAAGGAGCGTGCAAGACATGCTGAGATTAGTAGTGCTCAAACAGCAGAGCTTGCACTTCTTGCTGGACAATATGTGAAGATTGAAGCATGATGCTTGTAAGGCATGCTGGGATATATAGTGCTACAGCAGAGCTTACGTTTCTGTTGGACAAAGTGACCTATAAGGCACAAGGTTTTGTGGAACTATAAGTAGTCGCAGGATGCTTGCAAGCCATGCTGAGATATGTAGTGCTAAAGAAGCAGAGCTTGCACTTCTGCTGGACAAAGTGACCTATGGGGCTGAAGCTTTTGTGGGACTATAAGTAACAGCAGGATGCTTGCGAGGCATGCTGATATGTGTAGTGCTATGACATGGATAAATGTGATCTCTAAGGCGTGAACTACAAATCCCAGCACGGTCTCAATGGTTTGATCGCAACATGGATTATGGTTCTACTATATGTACTATAGTGAACACTAAAGTAAAACAAAATAAAGAACCTAAAAGCTGGGATGTTTTTCTAGTAATAATAAGGGTGAGTGTATGAATATACAGTAAAACCTTGGATTGCGAGCATAATTCGTTCAGGAAAAATGCTTGTAATCCAAAGAACTTGTATATCAAAGCGAATTTACCCATAAGAAATAATGGAAACTCAGATGATTCGTTCCACAACCATTTATTCAGAAGTCCTTCAGTTTATAGTCCATATAAAAAGATTATAGCAATGAGTAGCCATAAAATGTCCATCCACAAATGAAAGCCTCCACAAGGGGATTGAAATCAAAAATCAGCAGGAGCTCCAGAGTATAAAACCCCTTTCACACTGAGGCGTTTCACAGGCGTTTTTGCGCTAAAAATAGCGCCTGAAAATCGCCTGTAAACTGCCTCTTCTGCAGCCCCAGTGTGAAAGCCTGAGTGCTATCACACTGCGGCGGTGCGCTTGCAGGGCGGTGCGGGGGCGGTGTATACCCCGCCCATTGAAATGAATAGGCGCTATTAACCCTTTCCTTGGCCGTTAGCGGGGGTTAAAAGCGCCCTGCTAGCGGCAGAAAAGCGTTGCTATAAGGCTACTTTCACACTGGGGCGTTGAGGGTGTCGGCGGTAAAGTGCTATCTTTATCTTTTATTATTTACCGTTTTCTTTATCGTATATCACGGGACACAGAGGCTCATAGTAATTACTAAGTGGGTTATATCTCACCTTCAGGTTGAATCGCCGGGACTTCGGGATTTACATCAAATCCTGGGACGGTCCCAGCGAATCTGGGATGGTTGGGAGGTATGCATTAGGGTTTACAGCTGTTTTCTGAACTTTGCATTACATACCACTGACCCCTGTACTCTCCCTTGTTCACTACAGACCTCTGTGTTACATTACACACTACTGACCTCTGTACTCTGTGTTACTACTGACCCCTGTGTAGCGCCGGGCTCCTGAAGAGCATGCGCTATGTGTTTTATAAATTTAATGTCCCTAAAACCACAGTTGGGTTTTGGGGTAAATTTGGGGTAAATTGTTCTAAATTACGGTCTCAGTATCAGTTTGGCTGGATTGCAGTGTGTTCACCTCTGGCAAGCACAAGAACATGGTCCGGTTGGATACATTGGGTGCCAATCTCTCTCGGAACCAACCAGTGAGCATGTTGTCTCGCTGTGAATTCTGGGAGAGGGTACTTAAGGTACTCGGATCACGTGCTTCTGGGTTCCTGTCCAGAAGATCTTTCTGCCTGTTTGGTCCTTGTCCTCCTGACCAGCCCTCAGGGGCCCTCATGGCCTGGGGTGCGGATCCATCCAATTCCGAGTCTCGGGGCTGGCTAGCCCGAGGCAACGTAACTGGAAGGAGGATTCTAAGGTGGTCCGGTGCCGTCTCGTCTGTGGAGAGGCCCAGCAACTGAAACAGCAACCGGGGGAGGACTCTTCAGAAGAGGGCCATGCACAAGGCTGGTTCCTCAGCAAGAGCCTGGGAGCCAAGTTGAAAGACACCAAGTGAATCCACACTCGTACGGTATCGCCGGACCGGCTGCAAGATACTAGTACCGTACGAGAGTTCTCTACATTCTTCCGTTACAATCACGTCTGTGGCAGAGACTTTGCTCTATCTGAACCATCTATCGGCTGCTAAATCTACTGAGAGGAGATTTATCCGATAGCTGTAGTATCCAGTTGTAAATGGCTATTCTCTGGATTTCATAGTGAGAGACAATTCAGTTTCAAGCAGTTCCAAGAGTACCTGAACTTCCTACCTATACCCTCTATCCTTTATTGAGAGACTGTTTTGTCTACCATTTCTGCAAATAAAAATCCCAAAGTGGATCCAGTGTCAGTTTCTACAGTTCTTTGGGCCATCTACCTCGGGAAACCCCTAGATGCATACAAGGTCAAGAAGGTAACGGTAAGCCCAAATCAAACCAGCAGCTCCTTCGGGGGTTAGTGCTACACCTGCATTAGATACTACTGACCTCTGCCCTCCGTTACTTTCTGCATTACAACTTACCTATGAACTCTATAATCCTTGCTTTTATTTCAAAGCAGCCTTGCTAGGTCATCTCATTTAAAAAAGTGACGTGCACCCTTGGGACCTTTGGCTTCTTCACTGGTTTTCAGGTAGATTTCTACCACTTCAATGTTGCCAGTCCCTGAGTAAGGGTACAGCTACGTTCAGAGTTCCAATGCTATTCTTGTTTTGCTGTTGGAAGATTTAGTATTTTGTATTATCCTTTTTTTTCCTTTAGTACATGCTACCATAGCGCAGGTCAGCTGTCTAGTTGTAGAAAATTTGAATAATGAGCTGAATTACTGAAGCTGAATTATAGCACCTCATCCCTTTATAGTCAAATAATTTTTTGGATAAACCAGGAGTTGGGACTTTAAAGGCGCAATAAACAAATGATTAAATATGGTAAAAGGAGAAGCAGGGATAGAGTTAGGGGACTATAGCGGTAAACGAAAAAAAGTGGATAATACTTGCAACTTTTTGAGTAAGAAATAATTGTTTATTACAAAATAGTTTATTCCTGAACAATTAAACAATGAAAATCATAAATGACAAACATTCACATATATTACAAACATGGGTATCGTGGGGTGGGTCCTAAAGTCATATCCTGACCAATGCAATGGTGGAGGCGCATAGGGTCCAGGGATGACTAAGGGGCCGTGGGAATAGGCAATAAAATGTGAGCTTTATAAAAAGGATCTACAGGGATTTGATAGATCCTGGGTACAAAGAGGCTGGTTGGAGAAAGCCGACCAACATGTTTCGCCACACTATGGCTTCTTCAGGGTCAGTTTGTACCGTGAAAATGGGAGAAGAAATCTGAGAAATATGAAAACACAGGGAAAAATTATTTATATAAAACAGTAAATATGGTGAAAAAGAATAATTTATGTGTCACCACATCGCCACAAAACAGCCCACCCGTCCAATATACAACACTGCACTATGCTCAGCCCAGTAAGTTCACACCTGGAGTTTACAGAAGGCACATTCCCCAAAATGCTGGAGCAACCACCTGAGTTGCCGATGTGGCCGATTGTACTTGAGTCCCAAGTAGCAAGGAACTATCGAGGATCTATATAGAGCCTGGTAAGATAAGGTGGAAAAAGGAAAAAAATATAAAGACAAAAAAAAAAAAAAAGTTTATATTAAAGAATATATGAATATGTACGGCAAAAGATTATTATTATTTTCCTTTGCCATTGACTGGCTAAACATAGCCTAAATTTAGATTGTATAAAAACTTACCAATATATCAGAGATGGAAAATATGGATGGAGCACCAAGTAAAAACAATCATCTGGGAGTTTTGGAAAAAGTCAGCTCTGATGAAAAATAGCAAAAAAAGGGAGACCAGGGATAAGAATAGGGTGGATAGATATAACAGTCCAAAGGAAACAGAGGGAAAAAAGGAGAGAAAAAAAACTCACCTAGAACATGGATATTAGTTGGTTAAGACTGGACAGGAGAAGTCTGAAACCAGACTAATAGACAACTCTATTTGGTTAGGTCACCGACAAGGGACCAGTGGCTGCAAAGAGAAAATATTGCAAAATGATTAAATATAAAATACATTTATTGAAAATATATCATAATATAGCATGATTGACATCATATGTCTGGAACAACATTTTAAAGCAATACATCACTGAATAGAGATGAGAATTGGCAAGGTTTTGTGTTTCTCAACATGTTTCACCCAAATTCGGGCTTCCTCAGGAGAACTGAACAATGTCATACAATATTCACTGAAATAGAAGAAATAGAATCAAATACTAAACACATATGATTTACACATACAAATAAATTAATATAGAATGAACATCATGTAAGAGATGAGTGAGTGGAGCTAATAAGCTCCCAAGCTGACCTGTGTGTTCAAGCAGAACATCTCGCAGTCCACAAATAAAATGCTGAATACGTGAGGTTCATTGAGTGCGTCATAGAGAGGGAAATAACAGGCAAGACTAAATCAGTCTCGGAATCCATCTATTGGGTATATTAACCACTTGCTTACTGGGCACTTAAACACCCTTCCTGCCCAGACCAATTTTCAGCTTTCGGTGCTCTCACACTTTGAATGACAATTACTCAGCCATGCAATACTGAACCCAAATGAATTTTTTGTCCTTTTTTTCCCACAAATAGAGCTTTCTTTTGGTGGTATTTGATCACCTCTGGGTTTTTTATTTTTTGCGCTATAAATGAAAAAAGACCGAAAATTTAGAAAAAAAAACGCATTTTCTTTGTTTCTGTGATAAAATTTGGCAAATTATTAATTTTTCTTCATAAATTTTGGCCGCAATTTATACTGCCACATATCTTTGGTAAAAATAACCCACATTAGTGGATATTATTTGGTCTTTGTGAAAGTTACAGACTCTACAAACTGTGGTGCGAATTATACAAAATTGATCACATCTGATGTACTGGTGGCCGATCTCATTTCTTGTGACCCGAACTTGCCAGGAAAGTACAAATACCCCCCAAATGACCCCTTTTTTGAAAGTAGACATTCCAAGGTATTTAGTAAGAGGCATGGTGAGCTTTTTGATGTTGTCATTTTTTTCCCACAATTCTTTGCAAAATTAATTATTTTTTTATTTTTTATTTTTTTTCACAAAATTGTCATTGTAATAGGTTATTTCTCTCACATGGAATGTGTATACCACAAATGACACCCCAAAATAAATTCTGCTACTCCTCCTGAGTATTATGATACCACATGTGTGGGACTTTTACACAGCCTGGCCACATAGAGAGGCCCAACATGCAGGGAGCGCCATCACGTGTTCTAGGAGCATAAATTACACATCTAACTTGTTGACTACCTATTACACTTTTGAAGGCCCTGGAGCACCAGGACAATGACACGTGACACTGACGTGGCACTGATGACAGGTGGCACTGATACGTGGCACTGATGACATGTGACACTGATGTGGCACTGGTGACAGATGGCACTAGTATGGGGCACTGATGACACGTGACACTGATGACAGATGGCACTAATACAGGGCACTGATGACATGTGACACTGACAGATGGCACTGATGACAGATGGCACTAATACGTGGCACTATCATGTGGCACTAATACGTGGCACTGATGAGAGATGGCACTAATATGCGGCACTGATGACAGATGGCACTAATATGTGGCACTGATGACACGTGACACTAATATGGCACTGATGACAGATGGCACTGACGTGGCACTGATGACACGTGGCACTGGGGACAGGTGCACTGGGGACACGGATGGGGACAGGTGGATGGGGACAGGTGGATGGGGTGGATGGTGACGGGTGGATGGTGACGGGTGGATGGTGACGGGTGGATGGTGACGGGTGGATGGTGACGGGTGGATGGTGACGGGTGGATGGGGACGGGTGGATGGGGTGGATGGGGACAGGTGGATGGGGACAGGTGGATGGTGACAGGTGGATGGTGACGGGTGGATGGGGACAGGTGGATGGTGACAGGTGGATGGGGACAGGTGGATGGGTACAGGTGGATGGGGACAGGTGGATGGGGTGGATGGTGACGGGTGGATGGTGACAGGTGGATGGGGACAGGTGGATGGGGTGGATGGTGACGGGTGGATGGGGACAGGTGGATGGTGACAGGTGGATGGGGACAGGTGGATGGGGACAGGTGGATGGTGACGGGTGGATGGGGACAGGTGGATGGTGACGGGTGGATGGGGACAGGTGGATGGGGACAGGTGGATGGGGACAGGTGGAGACAAGTGGATGGTGACAGGTGGATGGTGACAGGTGGATGGTGACAGGTGGATGGTGACAGGTGGAGACAAGTGGATGGTGACAAGTGGATGGTGACAGGTGGATGGTGACAGGCGGATGGTGACAGGCGGATGGTGACAGGCGGATGGTGACAGGCGGATGGTGACAGGTGGATGGTGACAGGTGGATGGTGACAGGTGGATGGTGACAGGTGGAGACAAGTGGATGGTGACAAGTGGATGGTGACAGGTGGATGGTGACAGGCGGATGGTGACAGGCGGATGGTGACAGGTGGATGGGGACAGGTGGATGGGGACAGGTGAATGGGGACACAGATCGCACATTTAGTTTTTTTTTTTTTTTTTTTTCTTACTTACGGCGCTGCAGCCGTTGTTCTCTCTCTCCCCACACGCTGTCTGTGTGAGGAGAGAGAGCGGCGCTGACAGATGATCTCATATGTTTCCATATGAGATCATCTCTCATTGGACACGCCGATCTCACTGTAAACGGCCGCTGTAATTGGCCGTTTACAGCGATCTGTGACCGGCCGTGTCCGACGGACACGGCCAGCACAGAACTTCCCCGATGCGCGCTCTCAGGAGCGCGCATTAGGGAAGTAAACAACAGGACGTCCAGGGACGTCCTCCCTGCAGGGAGCGTCCGCGCTGCAGCCGTCTTTCGGCTATAGCGCGGGCGCGAAGAGGTTAATAAGGCTGTTTTAAATTACTTTAGTTTACAGCAAGAGGGATAAGAATAGATACATAGTACAAAAAACATACCTAAAAAGTCCTTTACTTGAAAATTTACCAAAGAGTTATTGTTGGGAAGGGCATTCGAAAAATGCTCATGACTACCAAAAAGAAGCCTAAATTTGGTTCTGAAAAAATATATATAAAAAAGGAATTTAGTTTATCAAAGAAATACCAGACAGATCTAACCACCATCAAATGCTGAGGACGATCACACCAAGCCCCCAACATTATAATTACCTATATAGAAGGTTTAGATCCACTCATATGCCAGCCAGGATAAAATCTATCCATATGTGAGGAGGTCAGAGTGAGGTAAATCAACCCCTTGAAAGGGAAATAAGGCATTTTAGTGATCAATTCTCAGCACAAGGTCTGGCAGATTATCTCTGAAAGCCTTTCTTACCTTGTCAAACATTATTTCAGGAGATACCTCTGCTGAGCTGCACAAACAAACAGCCAAAACAGTGCCTTTTTATAACCCTCTCCACCGCTGTTTTGGCGCCAAATTCCGGCGCCAAAACAGTCAGGTGAGGACAGACAGCGTCACAGTAGGTGCGCCGGCGCTCCGGAAATGACAACAGCGGGACCGGAAGTGAGTCTTACAACAGGAAGTCAGACCTCTATGCTAAAGACACTAGGAACCACCCAGGATGTTAGAAGCAAAAACCGGAAAACTGTCAGCAAGGGGGGAATACAAAGGGGATGCACTGACAAAGAGATGTCAATTCAATAAAGTTAGAGGGAGAAAACCCTCAAACTGAATTGGGACGATGTTTAAGTTTGTTAAAGGTCACAAGGCATCCTTTTATTTCCCCCATATTTCCAAGGACATATATATGTCACTAAGAACGGCTGTAGTTTAGCGAGGCATTAACCCAAAAGTGACTAAAAGGCGCCCCAGAAGATCAAAGACTCAAAGAGTCTAAAGGCCCTCCAGGATGCCTTGGGTGTCCATATGAGGCACGCAACCCCACTTCAAAACATTTGAAACTTCATAGATATGTATAGAAAAACAGCACATATTGCTGTTTAAAAAACGATCCACTAATAGGATAATTTAGCCGGTGGGAAGGAAATATAATTAACATATTGAAGTAGTGAAGGATATAGCAGAGAACGCTCAATTCGAACACCTCAATAGTCAGCGATAAAACACTAACCTGATGCATGATGAACATTAGGAAAAGAAAAACAATATATTTGAAAGATGAATTAACAAAACACAAATTATAATTACATAAATTTAAATGAGAAAAAGAAATCTCATAAATTTGACAATGGCGACCTAACCCTATAAAAAAAGGTTTGAAGCTCAGGGATTCGTTCAAACCTGGATGGACAGTGGCCTTAAGGTTATGAATCCATTTTGATTCTCTCTGTAACAGAGTTTTATCAATGTCACCTCCACGGTCAAAGTCTGGTACGAATTCCAACGCAAAAAACTTAATTTGTGATATGTCAAATGAGTGATAAAGCCCCATGTGTCGACTGATGGGGGTCTCCATCTTTTTCTTTTTAATAAGAGAGACATGGTCTCTAATTCTGTGAAAAAAAGGTCTTTTAGTTTTACCGACATAAAATGCCTGACAGGTACATGTCAAGAGGTAGACAACCCCAATAGTCTAACATGTTACATAGAAATTTGGCCTAAAAGTTTGACCGGTTGGTAAAATAATTTCAGTAGAATTTGTTAGCAATTCACAGAATTCACATTTTCCGCAAGGAGAAGTGCCTTTTCGATGTGTCTTAGTTCTTGATGTTAAATGACTATGAACTAGTCTATCTTTTAATGAAGTAGATTTACGGTAGGTTATCTGTGGATAACCACCCACATATTTCGAAAGTACATCATCTGTTGAAAGAAGATGCCAATATTTCTCAAAAATGTGACGCACTTTTTTGTGTTCACCAACATAGGTGGTGATGAGGCGGACTTTGGATTCAGATTTCCGTGGCTTCACTTGGTGGATCAACTGATGTATATCCTTTTGCTTTGCTCTATTGTACGAATGTTTAAGGCAATTTCTACTGTAACCTCGTTCCAATAATCGAATCTGAAGTGCTTTTGCCTCAGATTCTAAATCGGCCTCCTTACTGCAATTCCTTTTTAGTCTTAAATACTGACTATATGGTATACTCTGGACAAGAGACTCGGGATGAGAACTATCTGCATGAAGAATTGTATTGCCTGCAGAAGGCTTCCTGTATAGGGATGAACCAATGGTCCTGTCCTGTCATGAAAGGAGCCTGAACACAGGCATCCAACACTAGTGAACAGATCGATGGGCTGCACTAAAGGAATCAGGCTCCAAAAAGGTAGTGATAAAGATATATATTTATTAATAATAAAGACACACGTGAACACAGCAACCACAAACAAGCAAGAACACAAATAACACAGCAAACCCCCAAGCCCTAATCTAACTAACTAACAATACACTCAAGAAAATGGAACATATATATACAAGGCAGGGAGGAGAGACCAAGGGGGAAACAGGAAGCAAGGGAACATCAAGGCAGGAATCAGGGGATGGGTCTCAGGAACATGGTAAGGGGGACAACATCCAGGACAGGGCAGGAAGCGGATAAAGGGTCAGGTTACAGGTACAGGTTTCGGGTCCAGGATCAGGTTTCAGAACAGGCAAGACAAGGCTACAGAAAGGAATACTGAAGCACTGAACCTCAGTGAAGGACAGGCTTATATACCCAGCAGATCCACAACAGGTGTAGCTTGATTCCTAGAATGTCCATCTGCTGGGAGACCCCCGCTGGTGGCCACCAGAACTGCACCCTTTGATGCTGAAGGAAGTAGTGACACCAGCAGGCGATCCAGGTAATAACACTATTCCTGACAATGTCCATCGGCTGGGAGACCCCTGCTGGTGGCCACCGGAACTGCACCCCTTGATGCCGAAGGAAACAGTGACACCAGCAGGCGATCCAGGTAATAGCACCGTTCCTGGCAGTTCCCGCCCCTAGGGAGTGGCCTCTGGACACTCCATTCTGCCCCAGATCTGGCAGCACGTGTACAAGTGGAAGAGTCCCAAAAAGTCTCCTCTGTGACTGCAGACTTCTTTGCGCTCTCCGGCCAGAGTCTCTTAACCAACTAGGAGGCGTGCCACCCGAGTCCGACAGAGGGACATGTACCCCACCACCAGGGTCTGGAAGTTTAGATCTGGAAATAAAAACAAACAGGACAGCAGGCTCCGGGTCATCAGGCTGGGCAGCGGGCTTCGGGTCATCAGACTGGGCAGCAGACAGGGACTCATCAGGCTGGGCAGCAGACAGGGACTCATCAGGCTGGGCAGTGGGCACCGGGTCATCAGGCTGGGCAGCAGACAGGAACTCATCAGGCTGGGCAGCAGACAGGAACTCATCAGGCTGGGCAGCAGACAGGAACTCATCAGGCTGGGCAGCAGACAGGAACTCATCAGGCTGGGCAGCAGACAGGAACTCATCAGGCTGGGCAGCAGACAGGGACTCATCAGGCTGGGCAGCAGACAGGGACTCATCAGGCTGGGCAGCAGACAGGGACTCATCAGGCTGGGCAGCAGACAGGGACTCATCAGGCTGGGCAGCAGACAGGGACTCATCAGGCTGGGCAGCAGACAGGGACTCATCAGGCTGGGCAGCAGACAGGGACTCATCAGGCTGGGCAGTGGGCACCGGGTCATCAGGCTGGGCAGCAGACAGGAACTCATCAGGCTGGGCAGCAGACAGGAACTCATCAGGCTGGGCAGCAGACAGGAACTCATCAGGCTGGGCAGCAGACAGGAACTCATCAGGCTGGGCAGCAGACAATGGCTCATCAGGCTGGGCAGTAGACAATGGCTCATCAGGCTGGGCAGCAGACACGGGCACATCAGGCTGGGCAGCAGACAATGGCACATCAGGCTGGGCAGCAGACAATGGCACATCAGGCTGGGCAGCAGACAATGGCACATCAGGCTGGGCAGCAGACACGGGCACATCAGGCTGGGCAGCAGACAGGGGCTCATCAGGCTGGGCAGTAGACAATGGCTCATCAGGCTGGGCAGCAGACACGGACACATCAGGCTGGGCAGCAGACACATCAGGCTGGGCAGCAGACAGGAACTCATCAGGCTGGGCAGCAGACAATGGCTCATCAGGCTGGGCAGCAGACAATGGCTCATCAGGCTGGGCAGCAGACACGGGCACATCAGGCTGGGCAGCAGACACGGGCACATCAGGCTGGGCAGCAGACAGGAACTCATCAGGCTGGGCAGCAGACACGGGCACATCAAGCTGGGCAGCAGGCACGGGAACATCAAGCTGGGCAGCAGGCACGGGCACATCAAGCTGGGCAGCAGGCGCGGGCACGTAAAGCTGGGCAGCAGGCAGTGGGTCATCAGAATGGAAGGTAGGCAGCGGGTCATCAGACTGGAGAACTAGCAGCGGGTCATCAGACTGGAGAACTGGCAGCGGATCATCAGACTGGAAAACTGGCAGCGGGTCATTAGACTGGAAAACTGGCAGCGGGTCATTAGACTGGAAAACTGGCAGCGGATCATCAGACTGGAAAACTGGCAGCGGGTCATCAGACCGGAAAACTGGCCGCGGGTCATCAGACCGGAAAACTGGCCGCGGGTTATCAGACCGGAAAACTGGCAGCGAGTCATCAGACTGGAAAACTGGCAGCGGGTCATCAGACTGGAAAACTGGCAGCGGGTCCTCAGACTGGAAAACTGGCAGTGGGTCATCAGACTGGAAAACTGGCAGCGGGTCATCAGACTGGAAAACTGGCAGCGGGTCCTCAGACTGGAAAACTGGCAGCGGATCATCAGACTGGAAGGCTGGGACGTCAGGCTGGTAGGCTGGAACATCAGGCTGGAAGGCCGGCACCGGGACATCAGACTGGAAGGCTGGGACGTCAGGCTGGAAGGCTAGGACATCAGACTGGAAGGCTGGAACGTCAGGCTGGAGGGCTGGCACCAGGACATCAGGCTGGAATGCTGGAACATCAGGCTGGAAGGCCGGCACCAGGACATCAGACTGGAAGGCTGGGACATCAGGCTTGAGGGCTGGAACATCAGACTGGAAGGCTGGCACCAGAACATCAGACTGAAGGGCTGGGACGTCAGGCTTGAAGGCTGGGACATCAGGCTGGAAGGCTAGGACATCAGACTGGACGGCTGGAACGTCAGGCTGGAAGGCTAGTACTGGCTCTTCAGGCTGGATTGCTGGCACCTCCAGCTGGAACTCTGGCGCTTCAGGCTGGGACAGATTAGTGGGTGTGCAGACAGATTGGATTACTGGCAGGATCGTCTTGGTTGGGAAGAACTTTCGTTTTTTCTTTGACTTGGTCGCTGAAGCTTTGTAGGTGGGGGGTGCAGCAGACAGGAAAGGAGGATTGGAATATGGCAGAGAAGAGGTAACAATAGCTGGGGGAAGTTTTTGTGAATTTGTAGGCAACTGAGAAGAGGCAGGGGGGTTAAATGCAGGATAGGTACAGGGAGCAGAAACTGGATATGAGTATTTGGCTGTGAGCAGTGTATACTGGGTGGAAACTGGGTTTGGTATGGGTGATGGGGAAACATACATTCGGGTAGGCTGGTATCTGATGGCAGAAGTGGTTTGTTTGGCTGGGGCTAATTGCATCATGCCAGACCATGCTGAAAGTATGGGTTGTACAAATTGTGGATTCAAGTTTCCCTGTCTAACAAAAGACTGCGCAGACACAATGCACTCAGCAATCACCTGTGGGGAACAGCCAGAGTAGTGCTCACAAAAGTCGTCGGGATCATCTTCAAAAAGCCATATTAGGGATTCAACCTGATTTATATCAAAAGGGGGAGTGAAGTCATCATGGCCCTCAGGAATACAGGGCGGGGCCAGCTCGGTACAAATCTCGATCAGAGGCTGCACGTCCTCAAAAAGAAAACTGCCCTGATCAACGAAAACATGGGCTATACGGATGCACTCCAGTAGTTGCTCCCTAGTATAGTCACCCAAAGTCTGATAACAAAAATCTCTGTCTTCCATTGCCAGGAGTGAAAGATACAATATATCTTCCAGATGCATCTTTCTTGGCAATAGCAAGTGTCCAGACCCAATTCCCAAGTGCAGCCGATCTGTTTGTATGGCTTCAGTATTCTGTCATGAAAGGAGCCTGAACACAGGCATCCAACACTAGTGAACAGATCGATGGGCTGCACTAAAGGAATCAGGCTCCAAAGGTAGTGATAAAGATATATATTTATTAATAATAAAGACACACGTGAACACAGCAACCACAAACAAGCAAGAACACAAATAACACAGCAAACCCCCAAGCCCTAATCTAACTAACTAACTAACAATACACTCAAGAAAATGGAACATATATATATACATATATATACAAGGCAGGTAGGAGAGACCAAGGGGGAAACAGGAAGCAAGGGAACATCAAGGCAGGAATCAGGGGACGGGTCTCAGGAACCAGGTAAGGGGGACAACATCCAGGACAGGGCAGGAAGCGGATAAAGGGTCAGGTTACAGGTACAGGTACAGGTACAGGTACAGGTACAGGTTTCAGGTCCAGGATCAGGATCAGGATCAGGTTTCAGAACAGACAAGGCTACAGAAAGGAATACTGAAGCACTGAACCTCAGTGAAGGACAGGCTTATATACCCAGCAGATCCACAACAGGTGTAGCTTGATTCCTAGAATGTCCATCTGCTGGGAGACCCCCGCTGGTGGCCACCAGAACTGCACCCTTTGATGCTGAAGGAAGTAGTGACACCAGCAGGCGATCCAGGTAATAACACTATTCCTGACAATGTCCATCGGCTGGGAGACCCCTGCTGGTGGCCACCGGAACTGCACCCCTTGATGCCGAAGGAAACAGTGACACCAGCAGACATGATTCCTGACATGTCCTCATTGATATAAATCTTAATATCAAGAAAGTTCACAGAAACTTGATCACAAGTCATCGTAAATTTTAAATTGTAGGAATTAACCTCTAAACATGATAAAAATTGCGATAGCTCATCCCGAGTCCCGGTCCAGACAATAAAGATATCGTCAATAAATCTTTTCCAGATTAGAATATTCTGAAAAAAGCCACTAAATTTTGTGGCTGAAAATATCTCCCGCGCCCACCCCCCCAGATACAGGTTGGCGTACGATGGGGCACATTTGGTCCCTATCGCCACCCCCTGTACCTGGAGGTAGTGGGAGCGGTCGAATATAAAGATATTGTTGCTTAAAATAAAAAGCAACAAATCCAAGACAAAACTATTATATGGCCTGGCTGATGGCCCCCGTTCAGAGAGGAAACCGTCCACAACTCGAGCCCCCAATTTGTGGGGGATCGAGTTGTAAAGGGCCTCCACATCTATGGCCACCAACCAGGCCTGATCAGGTAAACATAGACCATCCAAAGATCGCAGCAAATCAGCTGTATCCTGAATGTATGAACTCAGGGACTTAACATGCGGTCTCAAGTAGTCATCTACAAGTTTGCTGGCCGGCTCTGTTAAACACCCATTTCCGGATATAATTGGGCGTCCTGGAGGAAAAGAGGCATTTTTGTGTATTTTGGGTAATGCATACATTGTTGGCAGTCTGGGATTTTCAACAAGTAAAAATTCACATGTTTTCTTATCAACCAAATCAGCAAGAAAGGCCTGAGTAATGAGACGTTTATATTTGGCCTCTACCTACTGTGACGCTGTCTGTCCTCACCTGACTGTTTTGGCGCCGGAATTTGGCGCCAAAACAGCGGTGGAGAGGGTTATAAAAAGGCACTGTTTTGGCTGTTTGTTTGTGCAGCTCAGCAGAGGTATCTCCTGAAATAATGTTTGACAAGGCAAGAAAGGCTTTCAGAGATAATCTGCCAGACCTTGTGCTGAGAATTGATCACTAAAATACCTTATTTATTTCCCTTTCAAGGGGTTGATTTACATGACTCTGACCTCCTCACATATGGATAGATTTTATCCTGGCTGGCATATGAGTGGATCTAAACCTTCTATATAGGTAATTATAATGTTGGGGGCTTGGTGTGATCGTCCTCAGCATTTGATGGTGGTTAGATCTGTCTGGTATTTCTTTGATAAACTAAATTCCTTTTTTATATATATTTTTTCAGAACCAAATTTAGGCTTCTTTTTGGTAGTCATGAGCATTTTTCGAATGCCCTTCCCAACAATAACTCTTTGGTAAATTTTCAAGTAAAGGACTTATTAGGTATGTTTTTTGTACTATTTATCTATTCTTATCCCTCTTGCTGTAAACTAAAGTAATTTAAAACAGCCTTATTAATATACCCAATAGATGGATTCCGAGACTGATTTAGTCTTGGCTGTTATTTCCCTCTCTATGACGCACTCAATGAACCTATTCAGCATTTTCTTTGTGGACTGCGAGACGTTCTGCTTGAACACACAGGTCAGCTTGGGAGCTTATTAGCTCCACTCACTCATCTCTTACATGATGTTCATTCTATATTAATCTATTTGTATGTGTAAATCATATGTGTTCAGTATTTGATTCTATTTCTTCTATTTCAGTGAATATTGTATGACATTGTTCAGTTCTCCTGAGGAAGCCAGAATTTGGGTGAAACATGTTGAGAAACACAAAACTTTGCCAATTCTCATCTCTATTCAGTGATGTATTGCTTTTAAATGTTGTTCCAGACATATGATGTCAATCATGCTATATTATGATATCTTTTCAAAAAAATTTATTTTATATTTAATGATTTGTTTATTGCGCCTTTAAAGTCCCAACCCCTGGTTTATCCAAAAAATCATTTGTCTAGTTGTAGAATTACACAGGGGATCCTTGGATAATGCAGCCGCAGCTTTCTCACATCTTCCTGATCCTAGATAATATCTTTTTTACAGTGGAAGGTTAGCGATCAGCTGATGGTTTGTACCAGGGGAGACCTAGACTAAAGTCTTTAATCAGACTTCCAACATGCAGTAATTAGCAGTGCCTGGCGGTGTTCAGACCAAGCAGACTGTGAGATGAATTCTGCTGAAACATAATTACTGGAACTGAAGGTGCAGGGAATATTGAGCTGTGTGCATCAGGGACTGCAGGGTGGTAGATGGAGAGAAACATGATTGTATCCACTGAAAGAAATGGAGGGACTGTTATGTATAAGGATATAATTTCTACTTCTATTCTTGGGCAGCATAAAGGCTAATAAATTGTCAACTGCCCCCTAGGCAGATTACATTTTTTAGTACTGAGTGTCATTAGCTTGACTGCTAATATGGCTTTGCCTACATTTTTGTGATTTTTTTTTAGATAATATAAAAATATCCTTTCTTGTTTGTCTGTAAAGGGACACAGGAATTTATACACAGTCATTGTTATACTGCCATCTGCAGGAGGATGTGGGAACCAGCAACAAAAAAAAAATCTGAGGGCCGGCCAAGAATAACCCACTCTTCTACCCAGCTTGCCTCAGTTTCTGCTAGTGTCCTAAGAATAATGCCCCGTACACGCGATCGGACTTTCCGACAACAAATGTTAGATGTGAGCTTGTTGTCGGAAAGTCCGACCGTGTGTAGGCTCCATAGAACATTTGCTGTCGTACTTTCCGCCAACAAATGTTTAAGAGCAGGTTCTCAAATTTTCCGACAACAAAACTTGTTGTTGGAAAGTCCGAGCATGTGTACACAAGTCTGACGCACAAAAGTTCACGCATTCTCAGAATCAAGCAGAAGAGCCGCACTGGCTATTGAACTTCATTTTTCTCGGCTCGTCGTACGTCTTGTACGTCACCGCGTTCTTGACGTTCGGAATTTCCGACAACATTTGTGTGACCGTGTGTATGCAAGACAAGTTTGAGCCAACATCATTCGGAAAAAAATCCACGGTTTTGTTGCCGGAAAGTCCGATCATATGAATGCCTTTTTTCATCTCTGTTGAGAAAAGTCTAACCTTATTTCTTGTCTTTTCTTCTCAATGTTTTTCTTGGATTTCTTCTTCCATTGGCTTCAATCAAGATTCCTCACTACATCAGTGCTTAAGCTGGTCTCTATCTCTATGTAGCGCTGACATCCTTGCCTATTGATGTGGTTATGTATATTTTAATGTTAGGTCTGTGGACATTAATGTGTTTCTGCGCTTAGAGCCATCTAGTGACCAAAAATGGGTAATGCACTTGTGTGTTATTTCTGAACAAACCTAAAGACTTGTACAGGAAGTGACTGTGTTTTGATTCAGAAGGTTGACCTTGTTACCCAGGAGTCTGTGTGACCTACCCATGAACACTCTCTTATACAGTGCATGCTGGGTAGGGCATAAAAAGAACCGGAGCGGCCATATTGGGTCTCTGGGGGAACACGTTGCCTGCCTGTTTGGATCTGTGAGGAGGTTCCCCGCAGGCAGTGGCAGACAGTCACTACGGAGCGCTGACCTGTTCCGCTATGAAGTGACCTGACGGAACCTGAGAGACCGGTGACCGGATTGACAAGGCCCAGAGATACTCATCAGAGTATCGGGGGACCGGATCCATTCAGCGGAGTGATACAGAGCATCTGGCCCAGCTGATACAGAAGCAAGCTGCAGTTACCGGACCAAAGTCATCAGCCAGAACTCCGATCCAGTTGGTGAGCGGGTCACGGCCCACCGTTTGTTAACTTGTTACACGCAGTTAGACTCACTTACAGGCCCGCTGGAATCTGCAGTTCCACAGAGGAGTAACAGAGCAACTGACCCTGAGCAGGCTTGAGGCCTACTTCACGCTAGTGCCCAAGCCTTGTATATAAGTTCTTGGAGTTACACCCGGAGCACCCTGAGCTAACTTTTCACCCACCTTTGGTTTACAAATATCAGAGGAGTCATTTTTAGCTAGCGAAGAAAGAAGATACGGGAGAAAGTACTTTCAGTGAGACCTCACGTATAACTTTTAAAGTAGGGAGAGCTCCCAGGTATATATATATATATATGTATATATATATATATATAAAAATACCTTTTATATTGTGTTTGTTTATTGAATTATATTGGGCTGTCGTTCTATGTTGGGACGACAGTGTCATTTCTGTAATCACCTGTTTGAATATTTTTACAGTAAAAATATCTCTGGTTAAGTATCCAGTTGTGTGGCGTACTGTTTTTCCCCACCAGGTGGAGCCAGTGGATCCTGAGGGTATCATACAGGTAATTTACACTGTTTTATATTGTACTGTATTACATTGCACCACAGCTGTGTCAAGGGGATTGAGTTAAGTTAGTGGGGTTTCTCAGTCGAGTGCAGGCCCAATTCACCTAGCAGCTCCTTCGGGGGTCAGTGCTACATCTACATAGGAGCTATCTGGTTTGGCCTCTTCTCAGCCTGACTTTGGAGGGTCATACTTAGGCCCCTTTCACACCGGGGCGTTTTTCATGCGGTGCAGTGCTAAAAATAGCGCCTGTTCACCGCCTGAAAAAATCTGGCCCCTTTAACTCCAGTGTGAAAGCCGGCGGGCTTTCACACTGGAGCGGTGCGCTAGCAGGATGACAAAAAAAGTCCTGCTAGCAGCATCTTTGGAGCGGTATAGGAGCGGTGTGTTCACCGCTCCTATACCGATCCTTCCCATTGATTAGAATGGGACACCGCGGTAAAACCGCGGCAATACAGCCGCAAAGCGCCGCTACGGCGGCGCTCTGCGGGGGTGTTTAACCCTTTTTCGGCCGCTCGCGGGGGGTAAAACCGCACCGCGAGCGGCCGAATACCGCGGTTAAAACGACGGTAAAGCAGCGCTAAATATAGCGCTGCTTTACCGTCACCGCGGCTCCCCGCCCCAGTGTGAAAGGGGCCTTAGAGCACACTGGGTTGGACATTCATGGCTAGCCTGGAATGTGACTTTTAGGCACCAGGTTTCACTTGTAGCGCTTTCTAGACACTGGGGTTGATTTGCTAAAACTGGAGAGTGCAAAATCTGGTGCAGCTGTGCATAGTAGCCAATCAGTTTCTAACTTCAATTTGTTCAATTAAGCTTTGGCAAAAAAAAAACTGGAAGCTGATTGTTTTCTATGCAGAGTTGCACCAGATTTTGATAAATGATAAATGGTTTTCCAAATTTTATACAAATAAATATCTGAAAAGTGTGGTGTGTATTTGTATTCAGCCCAGTGTTTCAGCATCCACACATTTCACCCTGCTGGTCAGACATCCATTTTGGCACACTTTCCCAGACAATGAACAGTCTCTTGCTTGTTTTTGTTGCTTTTATTAGGGGGTTAAACTTGGATAGGGAAAAGGGACATGGGATGCCCAGATAATGAATACTTCATAATGAAATCAATGTTGGTTGAGTCTAGATTTGGCAGTCTCTTCCTCTGCACACTACTTGAGATCGCTTGCTTCACTTCACTGTCCAAATCTAGGTTCCTGTAGCATATGGCTAGGCCTCACTCTGAATAAGTCCTAACGTTTTTCCTAATAACCCATTACAGGCAGGGGTCTGCAGTCCCCTTTGAGGTAGCAACAATTTTAGTAGAGAAGAATAAATGTGCTAACTGATACTTGGTGGACTACGGATCCCAGCATGACCGATGCAAATCCTTCCAGCCCTCGTGGCTGCAATGACTTCACTCCAAAACAACACCACAATCTCTCCCTCTGGCTCCACATCCAAATCATGGCATGTCTCTCCCAGAGATTCACCCTGTGCTTCTCCCTCACCAACCCCAGCATGGATCCCTCCTGAATGACTTGCTCAGCAGTGCTCCCAACTGTCCTCTTTCCTGCTCCTGTTCCAGGACACCTCTCACTGACCATGTAGAGAGAGGCTCCAGAGCTCCAGGCCTGAGTTCACCCCCCCTCCCAGAAAAGGGGGTTCCCTCAGCCCACGACAGTCTAACACTCCATCATTTAGTTCTTCCACCCGGCAACTCCTCCCACAGCTCGCTGACCATGGGTATATATGGGAGGCCTTTCCCCTGCCAATCCTATTTGGGGATTGGTCAGGGCTCCCATTTACACCCCATGTCACTCCAGCTCTCTGCCCTGCCTCTTTTCCAGAACCTTCTGAAATCCAGAGGAGGCGCCCAAGAGCTGAAACACATGTCAGTCACATGCTGCTACACTAAACCACTCCCCTTCCGCCAGATCAAAACAAACAGGCCTAGCTCACAGCATAGACCTGCCTAAATTTACCTGCGCTGACAGTACAAAACACACCCACTACACTAGCACCTACCTACCTAAGGTAGACAGTGCTACACTTTGAACATCTCACTAAGCACTTAAGCACTTTTTAATCCATCATCCGCAAATGGAAACAGTATGACTAGGGTTGCCACCTGTCAGGGAATCACCCGGACAGTTCGGGATTTGATTTATGTGTTCAGGATTCAGACTCACTGAAACCTGGACACATTATTCAGACTAGACTGTGGCCCCCCCCAACTTAGGTGTACAGTATGACACAACTGCAAACTGCAAACCTACCAAGACATGGCTATCCACCTAAACTGACAGGCAGGGCAAGAAGAGCATTAATCAGAGAAGCAGCCAAGAGGCCCATGGTAACTCTGGAGGAGCTGCAGAGATCCACAGATCAGGTGGGAGACAGGGGTGTACCTAGAGCATTTGGCACCCAGGGCGGATCCTATATATGGCACCCCCCACCCCACCTTAAAATGTAAAAACACCCCACTGTGCCCCCTGCATCCTTCAATATCTTTTTGTCACTACTGTGTACCCCCTCTCCACAACTGCCCCTCTGGACCCCTTTACATTACACAGCACCCTGAACCTCTGGACCCCTTTACATAACAGCACCCTGAACCTCTGGACCCCTTTACATAACACAGCACCCTGAACCTCTGGACCCCTTTACATTACACGGCACCCTGAACCTCTGGACCCCTTTACATTACACAGCACCCTGAACCTCTGGACCCCTTTACATTACACAGCACTCTGAACCTCTGGACCCCTTTACATTACACAGCACCCTGAACCTCTGGACCCCTTTACATTACACAGCACCCTGAACCTCTGGACCCCTTTACATTACACGGCACCCTGAACCTCTGGACCCCTTTACATAACACAGCTCTCTTTTTTTTTAACATAAAGTTTATTTATTTGTAACAAAACAAAACATAACATATCCGAATTACAGTACAGTTAGACAGATATTACACATTTGAGCAAAAGTGCAGTAGTCTCACAAAATAGGTAACAGCATAGCAGAAAGTATCCCTGAGACCATTAGGCGCCCATAGATGCATATGAATCCTAAGTGATATTATTTCATTTCTCCTTTTCCCTTCTCTAGACTTCCCAGATAACTGTTAGCAATGTAGGATACCTTATTGGCCTAGACTTCCCAGGGTTTCTCGCACCTTACTCCAGGGTCAAATGTTTGGCTTCCACCCAGGCTGCCCATATCCTGTCGAATTTCTGTGGGCAGTTTCTATTAAGATACGTCAACTTGTATAGCGGGAGGACTTTGTTGATGAGTGATAGCCATAGTTGTTTCGGGGGCGGCACCGCCTGGTTCCAGTTAAGAAATATAGCCTTCCTAGCATACATCAAGGCGTAAAAGACAAATAGTTTTTTCCTTTGAGGGGCTTCAAGAAAGTCACACACCCCCAGTAGAAGAGGAATAGGGCTATTGGGGACTCTTATTTTCCCGATGGAGTTTATATCATCCAAGACCAGTGACCAAAACCCCTTTATCATTGGACAAGCCCAGACCATGTGGAAGAAGTCCGCGTCCCCCTCTCCGCATCTGGTGCACGTCGCTACTCTGGATGGATACATTTTGGACAAACGCAGCGTGGAGTAGTAAGCCCGGTGAAAAAACTTTAATTTGGGCAAATCTGTCTCTAGCTAAATGGTCAATGTCAGGAATTGCTGAATCCCCTCCTCCCAAACGTCATCCGCCAGTTCGGGGATATCTCTATGCCAAGTCTCAAATAATTGGGAAACCTTGGATGTGTCCATTAAGGCTAGCATATTGTAGACAATAGATAGTGTGTTCATTTTTCCCCGGGGATCGGAGCTCTGCCTCCAGGTCTGACATATGCAGGGTAAGTGACTCAGGAAATTGCGATCTAAATGCGTGCCTAAGTTGAAGAAACCTAAAGAACATCCGATTTGGAAGGCCCTTACTATTCTTCAGGTCGTCAAACGTTCTCAGTTGTCCCCCGGACACTATGTCTCCCAGTGCTACTATCTGATACCTCACCCAAAGAATCGGATCTGGGATTGAGTGGAAGTGGGGAAGCCTCGGGTTGCCCCAAAGAGGCGTCTCAGGGGACCAGGTGTTGGGTTGCCCCAGTTTCTTCCTGACCGTGTCCCACACTTTGATCGTTACCTTCATGGGGGTTGTCACCCTCGCGTTTGATTTGGGCCCCCTGTGGATAAGGTTCCTTAGCTCAGAGTGCGATCCTAATAGTGAAGCCTCTACGGCTGACGCCGGATTGGCCGGTTCAGCCGCCAGCCACCACTTGAGTGTCACCAGGACCACCGCCCAGTAGTACTTCAGAAAGCATGGGAGGGCAAGACCCCACAGCGTGACTGGAAGCTGCAAAGTCGTTTTCGCCACCCTGGGGACCTTCCCATTCCAAATAAAGGAGACTACGAGGCTGTCCAACTTCCTGAAGAAGGACATAGGTACAGATACTGGGGTCTGTCTAAATAAATAATTTAGTCTAGGAAGAAGTGACATTTTTACTAAATTAACCCTACCGATGGGAGATAGGGGTAAAGACCTCCACACCGTACATCTTTGGGTTATTTGAGACATCACTGGGGTAAGATTGAGGGGGATGAATTGTCGGAGATCCCTGTGGATCTCCACACCTAGGTACCGAAACTGGGTCACCCTTTTTAGTTGCAGATCAGATTCCCGTGGGTCTATCCCAGAGTGTAGTGGGAACAGGACAGATTTCCCCCAGTTCACACACACCCCGGAGAAGCGTCCATACCTGTTAATGATACCCAGGGCCTGGCGCAGGGACTCACCGTCATCTCTAAGATACAGGAGAGTGTCATCTGCATACAATGACACCTTCTCCTGCAGCTGGCCTATTTCAATGCCTCTTACCTGGCCAGTGGATCTAAGGAGAATGGCCATAGGTTCTATCGCAAGCGCAAAAAGTCCCGGCGACAGGGGACAGCCCTGCCTCGTCCCTCTCCCCAGTGGGAAGGGCGGAGACAGAACAGTCCCCGTGCGGACCCTGGCCGACGGAGAGCCGTACACGGCCTCAACCCAGGAGGCGAAGACAGGGCCAAAGCCAAATCTACGGAGGACCTCCCATAGATACCCCCATTCCACGGAATCGAAAGCTTTTTCTGCATCCAGGGAGGCCACTACCGCTTCATCCATGTCTCCGACCCCCGAGGACAAGACCGCATACAGCCTCCGGAGATTAATATCCTTACCCGGCATGAACCCGGACTGGTCTTCGTGAACCAATTTGAGTATTACCTCGTTAAGGCGTCTAGCAAGAATTTTAGTCAATATTTTGGCGTCCGAGTTCAGGAGGGAGATAGGCCTGTAGGACGAGCAGAGCTGGGGATCCTTCCCTGGTTTGGGTATCACTACTATTATAGCCTGTGCCATAGATAGGGGAAGTGCGCTCTCAGTCAATGTCTTTTTGAACATACTGTGCAGTCTAGGTACCAGGCTGTCTACATATTGTTGGTAAAATTCAGGTGGAAACCCATCCGTTCCCGGGGTCTTGCCCGACTGAACAGAGCTCAGTGCCGCCTGCACCTCCTCCTCTGTAATCGGGCTGTCCAGGGTCTCTCTATCCTCGGGTGTCAAAGTCGGGAATGTGACCTCATCTAGAAAGCCAGTCAGCTCATCAGCCGAGTAGCCCACTTTGGAGGAGTACAGTCTGGTGTAAAAGTCAGAAAAGCACTTATTTATATCTACTGGGTGTAGTGATCTAATATATAGTTCTTCGTAGATGGTATGTAGTTATTAAAAAGTACTTCTCCGCAGCAAAACCCGATTCTCCCAGAGAGAGATTTTATTGGCTTCCAAAACAGAACATTCTTGCAGATGATAAAAATCCAACAGAGTACATGACAACGAATATTTCTCCTAGACTTGTGCCTTCATGATCACAGACCCTTCTCTGAGATCGATCTTCTAGACTGAAAGCCATCTTATATCACACACTGAATGGCTGAGCAATTTTCTTTGATCTGCTCCTGTCTTTCAGAGTGACAGCAGATCACCCCAAGCTGTGAACAGCTGTTGTCATAAAAACTGCCCTAATCTGCATATTAACATTAACATAGCCCATTCATTCATTATCTGTTCCCCTTTGAAATGTTCATCTAGGTTAAAAGGCCATTCCTCACACACACACAACTTGCATAAGATTTACACATCAAAGGGTAACAGATAACATTGTCAACTGATATCTAGCCTGGTCACTCTAATACTGTGTGTGGAATATATATATCCAATACATATATATAATACATAAAATCCCACATAAATCGGCCAACACATTACAACACTGGGTCTGTCTGGATGCTACCATCCTCGTCTTGTATCCTGGCTATGGTGGAGATCGGAGACTGTTCCCTTGCCAACCATGCCAACAACCTCCCCGTTTTATCCCCCTGTTCGAATATCCTCTGTGTCTGGGCTAGTTGTCTCTTTTGTACCTTGGCTGCTCTAAAGAGCAGCACCTCCCTATAAGCCACCTTCATGTCCTGGCCAATAACTGGGTTGGCTGTCTGGGCAAACCTATCCTCAAGGGAGCATGCCCTGGCTTCCAATTCCTCCAGGATAATCTGGTCATTTCGTCGTTCCCTCGCTATGGAGGAAAGATAGCATCCTCTAATATAGGCCTTGAAGGCATCCCAGTCATTACCCGGTGAGGTAGTCCCAGCATTAGACCGCCAGTACTGATTGATCAAAGTAGCAATCTCAAATTCTATAGTGGGGTTATTTATCCAAAATCGAGACAGACGCCAGATTTTGTCAGAGGGGGCCATCACTGTTTTCAAACTACACAGTATAGGCGAGTGATCTGAGATGCCTCGAGGTAAGATCTTAATTTCCCTGATCCTGGGGAGCATAGTAACGCTAGCGTAAACAAGGTCAATACGCGATAGCGAGCTGTGTGAGTGCGAGTGTCAGGTGTACTCCCTTCCCAGGGGTTTTTTCCACCTCCAAACATCCTCCAGCCCGAAAAGACCCGCCCACCTAGACAGGTTAGACCTAGTAGCTAGTCCAGACGCCGGCCTATCCAGAGAGGAGTTCGGGGCAGTATTAAAGTCCCCCGAAAATAGCACGTTATCTGTAGGGTATTGTGTCAGCAGAGGGATAATGTCATGTAGTATGGAAAGGTCAGCCGGAGGGGGTAAGTACACGCCCACCACCACCATATCAACAGTGTCTATACATACCGACCCCCAGGGTCCAGTTTAACATCATATAGCTCAAAGTTAAGGGTTTTGCGTACTAAAATGCTCACCCCCCGGGAGTAGCCTGTGTGGGTAGCATGAAAATTTCTACCCACCCATGGACGTTTTAAGCTAAGGATTTTACTTCCTACTAGGTGCGTTTCCTGTAAGATGCATAAGTGGGGGTTGTAACGTTTAAGATATTCAAATACCAGGGAGCGTTTGATCTTATTATTAAGGCCACGGACGTTCCATGACAGGATTGTCAAGCCAGCCATGTTTTAAGGTGAGTGTTACCACAAGGGGACATTCCCCGGGCAAACTGAACCCTGGGGGAGAGGCCACCCCGCCCGCACAATGACATCACAGGCCTACCACCCCACATTGTAAATAGCCAATAGGCCAATAGTAACCACAGTATCCATATGCAATTTCTGTCACATACCTGTCTAAGATATACCTTATAAGCATTAGAGCAAAAAGAAAAAGAGAAAAGGAAAAAAACAAAAAAAAACTTAAAACCCCAAAAAACCTGAACCTAACAGTTCCTAGATAGGAAGGTCTCCTATGGGGGCAGTACGGTGCGGCCGCACTCCAGAGACAGAGTTCCTATCAAGGAGGGGGGTAGCAAGGGGCTCCCCACAGCATTACTTGCGTATAGCAATATCACCTTGGAATCCAAAAAACTGTGTGTTCAACTGCGAACTGTCTCTTAGCAAGGGCTAAGGGCTCCGGCTTGCGGCCGCCAGATCCACCACAACAACCAGATAATAAGCCAAGGCGTCCTGCTCAACGACAATATGTCCCGGAAAAAAGTTAGTAAATCCCTTCCCGACCTGCCATAGTCCCGGACCAGGTGGTCCCGACCCCCCACCCCCCCACAGTCCATAAGGTGAGTAAACAGTGTCAATGCGGGGGGCTTGCAACGGGGGGAGGGCGGGAAAGGGAGGAGGCACAGTCAATAGCGGGGGTGAAGTACTTTCTCGTCCTCAACAGCCACCAGTGCATCAGGTGTTACTGTACTTCACCTCCTCCCACACCCGTTCTCCTGCAGGGTTACAGCTACAAGGTGCAAGAGGCCCTGGCCCTGGCAATCACAGCGGGTGTACAAAAGAAAAAAAGGGGGGCAAGTGGAGGGGGGGGGGAGGGGAAAGAAAAACGAAAAAAAAGGGGGGGAACACATCCCGCTGTCCAGTGGTACACGGCAGTGAGAGCACGCTAGTAAGTCTCAGCCCTCTACTTCTCTTCATCTCTAAGCCAAGCAGGGTCTGGCCGAGCTATGTCCTCCCAGCAAATAGTCAGGGCTCCAGGCCTGTATCTGACGGGCTCGACAAAGTTAGTGTGGTACAGGGGGACATCTGGTCTTCACTCTCGGAGGGGATGCTTATTAACGGGGCACATTGAGAGCAGTACTGACCTTGGGTAATAGCCGGTAGTGTTAGCGGTCCCGAGGTAGCGAATCTACCCAGCGTGAGGCTTCATCCAGAGAAGCAAAGAACTTAGTGGTCTCGCCATCCACCACCCGCAGTCTGGCCGGGAACACCATATTGTATTTTAGGCCTTTGGCGCGGAGTTGTGCTTTGACTTGATCGAAGGTGCGTCGGAGGCGCTGTGTTTCCAGGGAATAGTCGGGGAACAACATTATTTTAGTGTTCTCATGCCGCAGCTCTCCCACCTTCCTTGCCTCTCTAAATATCAGGTCCCGGTCACGAAAGTTCAATAAACGGAAGATGAAGGTCCTCGGCGGGGTCCCCGGCGGGCCCCTGACTGACGGCATCCTGTGGGCCCGTTCGATCGTGAAGTAGGGGGAAAAAACCGCCTGTGGCAGGAGAGACCGCAACAGGTGTTCTGTAAATGTTGCCGGATCTCGGCCTTGCGCGCCCTCCGTAAAGGGCCACGAGGCGGAGGTTGTTCCTCCGGTTCCTTATCTCCTGGTCCTCCGCATGGGCCTCCACAGCCTTCATCTTAACCTGCAGGGTTCGGATGGAGTTCCCATGCGCCCGGACCGTGTCCTCAGTATCTCCCACTCTCCTCTCCGCCTCCGTCAGCCTGTCCCGGAACTTGTCCATGTCCCTCCTTATCAGGCCCATTTCCATCTGCATTTGCTCTATTTTTGCTGTAAGGGTAGTCTGGCAGCCTGTGATAGCCTGCATGAGGGCCATGAATTGATCCGTCCCCAGCGAGGCCGTCTCCTGCTGTTCCGTCTGAGACGCCATGTTAGAGCTGGGAGCTGCACGTGGGCCTTGAGCAGGTGGTGGGGACTTTTGAGGCTGTTGCCGCTTCTTCTGCGAGCCGGAGTTCCCTCTTCTCATGCCCGGAGCCAGCTAGCACACTTGTAGGTGTCAGAGGGTGAATATGATCCACTTGAAACGGATAAAAAGGCAAGTATAATGCGGAGCTCCTGTCTCACACGTCCGCTTAGGTCGCCATCTTGACCACGCCCCGCACCCTGCATCTCTGGACCCCTTTATATTACGCAGCACCCTGCACCTCTGGACCCCTTTACATTATACAGCACCCTGCACCTCTGGACCCTTTTACATTACACAGGACCTTGCACCCAAGGACCCCTTTACATAACACAGCACCCTGAACCTCTGGACCCCTTTACATAACAGAGCACCCTGAACCTCTGGATCCCTTTACATTACACAGCACCCTGAACCTCTGGACCCCTTTACATTACACAGCACCCTGAACCTCTGGACCCCTTTACATAACAGCACCCTGAACCTCTGGACCCCTTTACATAACACAGCACCCTGAACCTCTGGACCCCTTTACATTACACGGCACCCTGAACCTCTGGACCCCTTTACATTACACAGCACCCTGAACCTCTGGACCCCTTTACATTACACGGCACCCTGAACCTTTGGACCCCTTTACATTACACGGCACCCTGAACCTCTGGACCCCTTTACATTACACGGCACCCTGAACCTCTGGACCCCTTTACATTACACGGCACCCTGAACCTCTGGACCCCTTTACATTACACGGCACCCTGAACCTCTGGACCCCTTTACATTACACAGCACCCTGAACCTCTGGACCCCTTTACATAACACAGCACCCTGAACCTCTGGATCCCTTTACATTACACAGCACCCTGAACCTCTGGACCCCTTTACATTACACAGCACCCTGAACCTCTGGACCCCTTTACATTACACAGCCCTTGTACCGCTTTACATTACACAGCCCTTGTACCTCTGCACCCCTTTACATTGCACAGCCCCCCACAGCTCCGGACCCCCTACACTGCAGACCCCCCTAAAGTACAGGAACCCCTACAGTGCGCAGGACCCTCCTACAGTGCGTAGGACCCCCCTACAGTACAGAACCCCCCTACAGTGCACAGAACCCCCCTACAGTACAGCACCCCCCCTACAGTGCAGAACCCCCCCTACAGTGCACAGACCCCCCAGAGTAAAGACCCCCCCAGAGTAAAGACCCCACCTATAATGTACCTCAGAAAAGAGAGGCAGAGGCAGTGGTATTGCGGGGGGAGGTGCGAGCCTCACCCGAGTGACACCTGTCGCTGTCGGCAGTGACCCGGGACCCGGCCCAACTATCCCCTTCTCTCTGTGGCACACAACAACGGTTCTAAACAGTCTCGGCAGCGCCGCGGCTGTCATAGCCGAGCAGAGTGAAGCTGCCTCCCCCTCCTCCTTTATGTCTACACAGTCACAGTGCTGTGCATGGAGGGGGAGGCGACTTCACTCTGCTCGGCTATGACAGCCACGGCGCTGCCGAGACTGATCAGAACCGTCCGCAACGGTGCGAACACAGAGAGAAGGGGATAGTTGCGCCGGGTCCCGGGTCACTGCCACTCGCACACCCCCGCAATGCCACTGCTTCAGGCGAGCGGTGCCGCTGCCTAACACGTGGCGCTGTCTCTTCTTCAGTCGGAGGGGGAGGGCGCTGGCCTGACACCCCCCCAGTGTGTGGCACCCGGGGTGGCCCGCCCCCCACTTAGTACGCCACTGGTGGGAGAATCTGTCCACAGGACAACTATTAGTTGTGCTCTCCACAAATCTGGTCTTTATGGAAGAGTGTCAAGAAGAAAGTCATTGTTGAAAGAAAGCCATAAGAAGTCCAGTTTGCAGTTTGAGAGAAGCAATGTAGGGCACACAGCAAATATGTGGAAGAAGGTGCTCTGGTCAGATGAGACCAAAATTGCACTTTTTGGCCTAAAAGCAAAATGCTGTGTGTGGTGGAAAACTAACACTGCACATCACCCTGAACACACCATCCCCACCGTCCCCTTGGGTTCCTCTCACTCCTGGACCTTCTGACCTAATTGGGGCAATTGGGACCAGCTTTGACGATCCTCCACCCAGATAGTGATGTGCATTCTCAATGTCACCCATGCACCCCTGATACAGTACCTTTAAGAGCACTGATTCCTGCGTTTGGCCTAGTGCTTTTTTCTGGTGTAGCACCCTTATCTTAAAAAAGGGCTACTAGTATATTTAGCTTTGGTGGGTTGTAGTTAACTTGGCTATCTTTGTGATCATTTGGGTTTTCTCCTAAGCCGGTTGTAGCTGTGGTTCCTCCCTTTTGCCAGTAGGTGTCAATGTTACCTTTGGCATTAGTATGATGAGGGAAACTGAGTTATGAATATGCATACTTCTCAGTAGGAGTTTTATGGCCACTGAGCATGCTGGACAGTGTTGCCAACCGCCCGTAGATTTACGGGCAGCCCGTTAATTTAAGCCGATTTTCGGGGTGCCTGTAAATGTCCGGTACCCGTAAAAAAGATGGTCGCATGCGCAGTTCCGAAGCCGGCCGGGCTTGGGAAAACTCGTACCCGCTCGGCCGGCGGCGCATGCGCAGTTACGTAATGACGCCGTTCGGCGCAATTTTTGACTCCACTCCACTCGTTCCTAGCTGTGACACGGCGACGCACCTCCTGCACTCACCGCCATAGACGTAGAAGGAGCGGTGAGTGAGGAGAGGATGACATTATGATAGTGAACCTGTAAGATTGGCTGCAGCAGCTCTATCATTAGTGGGACTAAGGACAGAGGAGGAAAGAGCCCATAGGATTGTCTGCAGAAGCTCTAACAAAGGTTACACTGGTCAGAGGGAGCAAAGAGGTTCTGCAGCAGTGACACTTCTGTTATATCTGCATTATAACCCAGCCTAAAGTGAACCTTTAAAAGACTGGCTGTAGAAGCACTTACTAATTCCTGACACTGTATACAGTGGGGACAGAGGATGACATTATACTGGGGACAGAGGATGACAGACTGAGACATGGCCTTACTGGAGGGTGAAGCCATGGCATGCAGGGGAACAGAGAAGGACACTGATGTGCTGCCCTGTGGAGAGGTGAAAGGGGCACAGGAGGACACTATCATGTCCGCAGCATCTGTCCATCTCCTGTAGTATGTCCGCAGCCTCTGTCCACCACCTGTAGTATGTCTGTAGCTTCTGTCCACCTCCTGTAGTATGTCCGCAGCCTCTGTCCATCTCCTGTAGTATGTCCGCAGCCTCTGTCCACCTCCTGTAGTATGTCTGCAGCCTCTATCCATCTCCTGTAGTATGTCCGCAGCCTCTGTCCACCTCCTGTAGTATGTCTGCAGCCTCTGTCCATCTCCTGTAGTATGTCCGCAGCCTCTGTCCACCTCCTGTAGTATGTCCGCAGCCTCTGCCCCCTCCTGTAGTACGTCCGCAGCCTCTGTCCACCTCCTGTAGTACGTCCGCAGCCTCTGTCCACCTCCTGTAGTATGTCCGCAGCCTCTGTCCACCTCCTGTAGTATGCCCGCAGCCTCTGACCATCTCTTGTATCATGTCTGTAGTCTCTGAGGGCGATCCTAGAAAGGAGTCAAGAGTAGGAGCGCCGCCGGGATCGGGGTCACGGGAGAAGACAGACATGTGTGGACTGTGGAGAGGAGGCTATAGAATAAAACCAAAGCTGCCAAGCTGCTGGAGGCATCTGACTGAGCCCTGCATGGTGCACCTCAGAAGAGGTCAGTGACATCGCCGCCAGGCCAGCCTGAGTGGGGTCACTGATGTAGGGGCGAATAAATACAATAATGTAAGGGGGCACTGATATAAAGGCTTCCCCCCCCCTATATTAGTAACCCCCCAACCATAGTGTATTCACTCTGCAGAAGGTGGTCGCTAGTCACTAGAGTTCCCCTTACATCATGATCTGCAGCATTCCCCTTTACATAAGAGTTCCCTTTCACTGTAAGGGGGGATCCCGCACACTCTGATGTAAGGGGGGAACTCTGTGCTGGCTGGGTTATAGTAACCTGACTTTCATGTCAATGGAGAAATATGCTTTTTGACTTTTGTTTAACTTAAACACATTGCTAATAGCACTAGCTCTGTGTTTATAGTTCAAATATTGATATTTGAACTGTTTAGCACTGAAAATTGTAATTTGAGGTAGTTTTTTTTGCAGTGCCAGTAAAAAATGTGGCTTTGTCAGTAAATTGCAAGATTTTTCTGCCAGTAAAAAATTGGTGCAGTTGGTAAATTTTGGCGTCCTGTCAGTAAATTTCACTTCGGGGGGTTGGCAACACTGATGCTGGAAAATAGTATAAATATTTGAGGAGGTCAAGTGATCAGGGTCTTCCCATCCAGACCTTGGTCTGGAGTGGATGTGTGAGGAACAGCTGTGTGAGGTTAAGCCTGAAGCCTAAGGCCTAGCCATGTTCTTGAGGCTCTGCAAGGGAGAGTCCGTCTTTTGTCCTAAGGCATGAGGGAAAGGATGGAGACCTGAGATGAAGTACCAGAAGTTACTCTGCCAGAGAGAGCATGGGAAAGTGTTAAGATGGCCTCATCCAGAGAATTCTTGCACTTTATTATGAGTTCTTCTTCAGTTGGTATAGGAGACAGCTGTTGCTACAGAAGTACAAAGTGCTGGTCACAGTTTAAAGGCTCTTTTTCTGTACTGCTGTCTACCTTTCTACTTTTTTGTCTAAGGAGTCTACTAGTCTGCTGCTTTATTTGACTTAAGGTGTGTCAGAAACCATGAAATCAGACCGAGACAGAAGTACAGTTAAATCACACTTGTTTAATAATAAAAGTAAATAGAACAAACATAGTCAAAACATAGCTAGAGTTCAGGAACCGGAACGGATAGTCAGACAGGTCAAACGTCAGAGAGCCAGAGATAAGCGTAGTAAAAGCAAGCAGGATCTGGAGCCAGAAGTGATGTCAGCCAAGCAAGTCTTTAAACAGGAATGCAGGAGAGCGTCTCTGTGATGTTGACTAAGGAGAAGGCAGGGATCCTCTGGGCTGGACGGCTTAGGTAGGCAGGACTGACGAGCAGGATATCATCAACAGCCGAGTACCTGTGGAGAGATAGGAGCTGGCAATTAGCCAACAGCTCAGAAGGAAGGGCTGAGCCCAGGCCTGACAGGATGTCCTGTGCCCTAACCCTCTTTCCCTACATTTTGTTATTGTGAGCAAAAAAACTCACCTTTGTTCAGCATAAAAGTGATCGGTGCCCATCTTTTCTTCATCTGTCTACACCCACCAGGCCTAAGAACCAGCACCCTGAGATGAAATGTCAGCCCTCCCTGTCTCTGGGGGTCGCCACCACGTCTCTTGAGGTCAGGGGGGCGCTACACTGACATCCCCATTGGGGGACACTCAGATGACCTCCAATAAAGAGAATAAGCATTGTGGATTCTGAGGGGCTCAATACCTGCAAGATCCAGCTGTGTCTAGTCTTGTCAGGTTTTAGCTTTAAATATTGTCTGTCACCCATAAGAGAGATGGTAATTATCTTTGTCCCTCACAGAGCTACCTTCTGTCCGATACTAAGAGGTCTAAGGGTGGACATACCTCTCTCCTTGTTTATCAGGAGTATCATGCATTGGGGGGGACTCTGCCCTCAGGGATGTCTCCCCTTCTCTCATATCTCCCCGGTCTAGTTCAACCTCCTTCTCCGCTGTTGTGGGTATAGTTCCTGAGCAATCTACTTTATCTGTCTCTATGGACCAGGTAGTCCCTGGCATGCTTACTTAGCCTCTCGATCAAGTGGCTGGTGAGGGGACTTCTGAGGTTAGGTCCTCTTAGGGCCTAATTTCATATAGAGCCTTTTGAGGAAGGTTCCTCAAGAACTTTCCCTTGTTCTGTCTTTTAGTCAGGTGGACGTTCTACACTGTGTTGATAAGATTCTGGCTCCTCGCTCCACAGTTGCAGTTGCTTTGCTTGATCAGGGGGATCAGAAGCATTCCTGGACCTATGGCTTAAAGTTAGAGATAGGCAGGTTGGGTCTCTTCACCTGTATCCCACTGCACCAACTCCATGCTGGGCGCTCGCAGGTCACTCAGCTGTGTTTGAAAAGCAAATGAATATTCGCTTTCCTAACACTAAACCCGCTCTCTGCCAATCAGTTGCTCGGATCTGTTACCTGTCACCTGCTTGGCTGAAACGACAGGTGCTGTGATTGGTTGCCAGGTGTCCAATCGTAGCAGAGAACGGAAAGAGAGGACAGGAGAAGACATTGAGGAGCTGTCCCACCGAGACAGGTAAGTGCAGATGGCCGGCAGGGGGCACACTGGCAGCATTTGATATCGCACAGTGGCTGCATTTGATGGGGCACAGTGGGAGCAATTGATGGGCACAGTGGCGGCAATTGATGGGCACAGTGGCGGCAATTGATAAGCACAGCAGCGGCAATTGATGGGGCACAGTGGGAGCGATTAATGGGCACAGTGGGAGCAATTGATGGGCACAGTGGCGGCAATTGATGGGCACAGTGGCTGCATTTTATGGGGCACAGTGGTTGCACTTGATGGCACAGTGACGGCAATTGATGGGCACAGTAGCTGCATTTGATGGCACAGTGACGGCAATTGATGGGCAAAGTAGCTGCATTTGATGGCACAGTGGCTGCGATGGATGTTACAGTGAGGCTGCAATTGATGTTTTTTTTTTTCAGAATTTTCCAGTTTGTTTGCGCCCCCCCAAAAATTTTGAGCACCAGCCGCGAATGCTACACACTGCAACTTTAGTAAAGGTGGGATGTGCTGAGCCTGCACCCACTCCACCAGGCCAGCGTACCTCTATTACCTCACTCCCAGTAACAGAATGGGGTCCCACCGTGCACCTACAGTAACACGGACCTCATGAGCCCACTTATTAACTCTTTCACTTTCTGTACCTTGTGACCAGGCCATAGATCTCCGTAACCTGGGTTTGGATCTGGTTGCTCGGGAGGGAAACAGACAACGACCCCCTCACTAACGGAGGACCTGTTACCTTACCAGGTACCATGCCTAATGACTGGTTGCTTCGTGTCTTAAACTTGTACTTGGTTATTCTTACCAATGGCATTTCTTCTTCCTTCTCTTGCTTCTCCTGCACGAGTTAACCCTTGTGTAATGATTTTACTTTATACCTCCTAGTGCTTTACAGACCCTCTTTAGATATCATTATATCCGGCTGGTGCTCACTTTCTGGGTATCTCCTTCATTAGAAGCAGGGCTTTTTTTTTTTCTCAGAGAATAGGCGCAGAACCTCCCCCTTTCCAAGTCACCCCTTGTCTCGGCCCTCCTACCCACCTCTGAGCACCACTCCTTGGTTCCACCCCCTACCCACCTCCCAAGACCACCTTTTTAGATAATACAGAAGCATGTAACATACGTGGTACTAAGTACTTTGTATGGAACTTGTTAATGATAACAAGAAAAGCAGTTAAAATAGATTCCCTCCAGCCAGCAACAATAGATCTGCCCCAGCGACAATGGACCACCCACAACAAACTACCCCCCCCCCCAGCAACAACAGATCTCTCTGCAGCCAGCATTGATAGACCCCCAGAAATAATGGATCCCCCCAGCAACAATGGACCACTTAAAAGAAAATACCCCCCCCCCCCCTCAGCAACAATAGACTCCAGGCAGCAGCAACAGATCTCCCAACAGCTAGCTTCAATAGACCCTCCAGCAGCCATCAACAATAGGCTGAATGAATAGTTTTCATTCAGAAAAAACGGTTGCTTATAACTGTAAAATTCACAGTTATAAGCAATCATAGTGTTTAACCCCTTCAGCCCCGGACCAATCGGCAGCCAAAGGACCAGGCCCCTTTTTGCGATTCGGCACTGCGTCGTTTTAACTGACAATTGCGCGGTCGTGTGACTTGGCTCCCAAACAAAATTGGCGTCCTTTTTTTACCACAAATAGAGCTTTCTTTTGGTGGTATTTGATCGCCACTGCGGTTTTTATTTTTTGCGCTATAAACAAAAATATAGAGACAATTTTGAAAAAAATTCAATATTTTTTACTTTTTGCTATAATATAGCAAATATAGCGGTGGGTAGTAGCAGGAATTTGAAATCTGATCGTTCGAGGTGACGAACAAAACATACGACGGGACTACGTAGAGGCCAGTAGCCAACAGCTTTAATCTCCATTTTTTTCTGAGCATACGTGGCACTTTGTGCGTCGGAATTCTCTACACACGATCGGAAAAAGCCCCATACACACGGCTGGACATTCCGATGGAAAAAGTCAGATCGGATTTTGTTGTGAGAAAATTTTAGATCCAGCTCTCAAACTTTTTCTGTCGGAAATTCAGATGGCAAAATGTCCGATAGAGCCCACACACGATCGGATTTTCTGACAACATAATCCGATCAGACTCTTTCCATCGGAATTTTCAACCGTGTGCAGGGCCGCTGATAGAAATCATGGGGCCCCGTACAGCCTACCTGACGGGGCCCCTTCAGCTCCACCCCTGGTCCCGCCCCTGGTCCCTCCTTCAGCCCCCATCCCTGGCCCCTTCCCAGACCCCGCCTTGAAACAAAGTGCAGGTTTGTCTACAAGTAATAGGCATGGGTGGCACTGTCTGCAGCACATTACGGCATTGGCGGCACGGGTGGCACTGTCTGCAGCACATTATGGCATGGGTGGCACTGTCTGCAGCACATTATGGCATTGGCGGCATGGGTGGCACTCCACACCCTTTTTCCTTCTCATGTATACCCCACCTTTTTAATGAAGCACGCATCAAATGCAGCCTCACCAACGCCCATCAAATGCAGCCTCACCAGCACCCATCAAATGCAGCCTCACCAGCGCCCATCATATGCAGCCTCACCAGCGCCCACCATATGCAGCCTCACCAGCGCCCATCATATGCAGCCTCACCAGCGCCCATCAATGCAGCCTCACCAGCACCCATCAGTGCAGCCTCACCAGCGCCCATCATATGCAGCCTCACCAGCGCCCATCATATGCAGCCTCACCAGCGCCCATCAATGCAACCTCACCAGCGCCCATCAATGCAGCCTCACCAGCACCCATCAGTGCAGCCTCACCAGCGCCCATCAAATGTAGCCTCACTAGTGCCCATCAAATGCAGTCTACCAGTGCCCATCAATGCAGCCTACCAGTTCCCATCATTGAATGTTTGCTTGCTTCCATTCATTTAGGAGTCAGGACAGAGACATAGTCCTCCGCCGCCGCTGCGCCTCTGACACTATGCCTGCTGATGCTGAGACTTAGTTGATTGCTGCAGAGAGAAGAGAGTAGAAACACCAGTGGCCGGGCGCCCTAGGCGGCTGCCTAGTTTGCCTAGTGGTAGCACCGGCCCTGCATGCCACCAATGCCGTAATGTGCTGCAGACAGCGCCACCCATGCCACCAATGCCATATTGTGCTGCAGACTCCCACCACCTAGTCTGCAGAAAGCTAACTGCAAAAAAAAAAACAGAAAAAGTAACCAGGATAGTGATGTGGGGTTGAAGGGGTGTGGGGGGAAGTGTTGGTAGTTGAGTCGGACGGACTCTGATCGGCCATGGCTGGCGGATTTATTTTATTTTTTTACATTAATTATGTATCTGTTCAGCTTGCCCGGGCCCCCCTGCTGGCCGGGCCCAGTACAACAGGGCCAGTTGTACTGGCCTATCAGCGGCCCTGACCGTGTGTATGGGGCATTATTCAACGGAATTCCGCTCAAGCTTGGCTTGCATACACACGGTCACACAAAAGTTCTCAGAATTTTCGACTGTCAAGAACGCAGTGACGTACAACACTACGACGAGCCGAGAAAATTAAGTTCAATGCTTCTGAGCATGCGTCAAATTGTTTTAGAGCATGCGTAGGAATTTTGCGCGTCGGAATTGCTACAGACGATCAGAACTTTTTCCATCGGAAAAATAGAGAACCTGCTCTCAATCTTCCTCTCACTTCCTGTTGTCTCCCTCCGTTTGTAAGAGGGGTGTTTGTAACTAGGGGACCACATGTATCACTTTCTCAATGATAGATAGATAGATATCTGCTCCCAAAAGCCTTTTCTTAGCCACATGCTGACCAGCGTTGTACTGCGGCAGAATGGCACGGCTGGGCGAAACAACATTATGTAACGTCGCTTCGCCCTGTGGCCACTAGGGGGCGCGTCCGGCGGTCTAGATCTCGGCGGTCTCGCCGCTGATACACGGAGAATCCGGAACTGTGTGTGTTATGCCCCGTACACACGGTCGAAAAATCCGACCACAAAATCCATCGGATTTTTTCCGACGGATTTAGTCCGACACTGGTGTTGCATACACACGGTCGGACAAAGTTGTCGGAAAATCCGATCATTCTGAACATGGTGACGTTTGTTGCCTACGACGGGATTACGTAGAGGCTAGTAGCCAATAGCTTTGTACTTGTAATGTGATCTGAGCATGCGTGGCACTTTGTCCATCGGACTAGGCTACACACGATCGGAATTGGTGTGATCGGACTTTGTTGTCGGAAAATTTGAGAGCAGGAGATAGAACTTTGTCCGTCGGAAAATCCGATGGAAAATGTCCGATGGTGCCTACACACGGTCAGAATTTCCGACAACATTGTCTGATAGGACAGAATCAATCGGAAAATCCGACCGTGTGTATGGGGCTTAAGTGTGTAAGTGACAGATCGTCTTTTCATACAGAGTATGACCAGCGACCTGTTATCTTCCCTGCACAGTCCCCTCCCCCCTTCAGTTAGAACACAATCTAGGACACACTTAACCCCTTCACTGCCCCCTAGTGTTAATCCCTTCACTGCCAGTGACATTTTTACAGTAATCAATGCATTTTTAATCGCACTGATTGAGCGAAGGGGCTGCCATAATGTTGCAGTCATGATAAAAATTGCTGATCACCGCCATTACTAGTAAAAAAAAAAAATTATTGATAAAAATGCCATAAAACTATCCCCTATTTTGTAGACGCTATAACTTTTGCGCAAACCAATCAATATACGCTTATTGCAATTTTTTTTTTACCAAAAATATGTAGAAGAATACATATCGGCCTAAACTGACGAAAAAAACGTTTTTTTATATATTTTTTGGGGATATTTATTACAGCAAAAAGTAAAAAATAATGCATTTTTTTCCAAAATTGTCGCTCTTTTTTTGTTTATAGCGCAAAAAATAAAAACCGCAGAGGTGATCAAATACCACCAAAAGAAAGCTCTATTTGTGGGGAAAACAGGACGTCAATTTTGTTTGGGGGCCACATCGCACGGCCACGCAATTGTCAGTTAAAACGACGCAGTGCCAAATCACAAAAAGTGCTCTGGTCTTTGGCCAGTCAAATGGTCCGGGGCTTTAGTGTTTAAAGGGGTTGTAAACCTATGTGATTTTTCATTTTAATAACTTCAGTCCCGGAAGATTTTACACCCTTCCTGACCAGAGCACTATTTGCGATTTGGCACTGCGTCGGTTTAGCTGACAATTGCGCGGTCGTGCGACGTTGCACCCAAACAAAATTGATGTCCCTTTTTCCCCACGAATAGTATTTTGGTGGTATTTGCTCACCTCTCCGATTTAAATTTTTTGCGCTATAAACAAAAAAAAAAAAAAATTTTGAAAAAAAAGCAATATTTTTTACTTTTTGCTATAATAAATATCCCCCAAAAATATATAAAAAATAGAATAGTTTAGGCCGATACGTATTCTTCTACATATTTTTGGTGAAGAAAAAAATTGCAATAAGCGTTTATTGATTGGTTTGCGCAAAAGTTATAGCGTCTATAAAATAGGGGATAGTTTTATGGTATGTTTATTATTATTTTTTTTTTTACTAGTAATGGTGGCGATCTGCGATTTTTATCGTGACTGCGACATTCTGGCGGAACACATCGGACACTTTTGACACTATTTTGGGATAATTGTCATTTATACAGCGATCAGTGCTATAAAAATGCACTGATTACCGATTAAATTACACTGGCAAGGAAGGGGTTAAACACTGGGGGGCGATCAAGGGGTTAAGTGTGTCCTAGGGAGTGATTCTAACTGTGGGGGGGGGCGGGCTACTACTCACACAACAGCGATCACTGCTCCCGATGACAGGGAGCAGTAGATCTCTGTCTTGTCACTAGGCAGAACGTGGAAATGCCTTGTTTACATCTCCCCGTTTTTCCACTCCGTGACATGATCATGGAGCGTGCGGCCGGCGCACGCACACAATGCCGTATCTTAAAGGGGACGTACCTGTACGCCCATTTGCCCAGCTGTGCCATTGTGCCGACGTTTATCACTGTGCGCTGGTCGGCAAGGGGTTAATGCATCCTATCATAGGATTCCTATGCATTAAAGAGGAGTTCCCATTCTAAACAAAAAATTTAAAGTCAGCAGCTACAAATACTGCAGCTGCTGACTTTTAATAATCGGACACTTACCTGTCCCAGGGTCCAGCGATGCGGGGGAACGAGGACCCGCTTGTCTCCCCCTCCATTCGGCGGCACTGGCATTGTAACTGTGGGTACATCCGGGCACCCACTGTACATGCGCGAGCAGCGCTGCACGCCGTGATTGACCGCGCAATCATCTGGAACCTGTCACGTGTCCCAGATGATTGACAAGAGGGAGGGGGTAGAGCTGAGCCCTTCCTGCGCCGAGGGGAAGTGATGTCACCAGCCCAGGCACTGAAGGAGGCAGACTACGATGGACCCCTAGCAACAGCCATTTAGAGGTGAGTGAAAAAAAAATTTTTCCAAATGTTTTTTTTTATTTTTTTTAGGATTATTCATGCATTTTTTTTTTTTTTATGCAACTCCACTTTAAGGTGAAAAAACACCAGACCATGACTGGCCCCCCAGCCCCCCCCCCCCCCCTCCTCGTTTTACTTACCTGAGCCCTGGAACTTCACCCGGCGGGGATGCACGCTACCTCTGCCCGGGGTTCTCGGTTCTTGATTGTATAGATTGATAGCAGCGCAGCCATTGGCTCCCGCTGCTGTTAATCAGATCCAATGACGCAGGCCCCAGGGGCGGGGCCGAGTCATACATTCGGCGGCTATGGGTGCCAAAAGCTGGAATCGGGAGCGTGCCCGCAAGGTAACCCCCACGGGATAGCGGTTCTCCTAGGGGGTTATTTAATGTGGGGAGGAGCCGCAAGAGCCGCCAGGGGACCCCAGAAGAGCAGGATCGGGGCAACTCTGTGCAAAACCAAAATAAATAAACCAAGCTATCGCTTTAAAGTTACACAGTTGAGATATAAATTGCAGCATAGACACGATTGATTTCAATCTTGCTGGTATAATGACGCCGGTATGATGTGTAGAGGAGCTCAGCCTGGCTCTGCAGTGTGGAGGCTGAGAAGACATGAAGACAATTTTATTATAGAGGGGATGTGATAAATAGGCCACATCTCCAGCTCTGCAGAAAACACTGGCGGCTAGGAGCGGATCTGCTCCCTCCCGTTATCCCTGGGAGAGAAGGAGCCTGTGGATGGAACACAAGCAATAAACCTTCTGACCACAGCTAAGAAAAACTGCAGAGACCAGCCAGAGTGTCTCCTCCACGGCACACACCAGGCCTCGGCAATTCTATGTTCAGGGCATATGCCCCTGAACCAGTGGCAGCTGGTGCTCAACATTTTTGGGGGGGGGGGGGGCACAATCTGAAAAAAATAAAATCATCAATTGCAGCCTCACTGTGCCCATCAAATGCAGCTACTGTACCCATCAATTACCGCCACTATGCCCATCAAACGCAGCCACTGTGCCATCAAATGCAGCCACTGTACCCATAAATTGCCGCCACTATGCCCATCAAACGCAGCCACTGTGCCATCAAATGCAGCCACTGTACCCATAAATTGCCGCCACTATGCCCATCAAACGCAGCCACTGTGCCATCAAATGCAGCCACTGTACCCATAAATTGGCACCACTGTGCCCATCAAATGCAGCCACTGAACCCATAAATTGCCACCACTGTGCCCATCAAATGCAGCCACTGAACCCATAAATTGCCATCACTGTGCCCATCAAATGCAGCCACTTTGCCATTCTGTTATCCTGGCAAAGTGCGACAAGGACCAGGCCTAGGGTAGCACTTTGCAGGGGGGCAGCACTGAAGGAGTCCCCGCCGGCTTGACCTACGCTGTTATGCCACGTACACACAGTCGGACTTTCCGGCAGAAAAAGTCAGACGGAATCTTTTCATCAGATATTCCGATCGTGAGTGGGCCTCATCAGACTTTTTTTTTTTCCAAAATTCAGACGGACCTAGAAATAGAACATGTTCTAAATATTTCCGACAGAACCAATTCCTATCGGGAAAACCGCTCGCCTGTATGCCGTTCCGACGGACCAAAAACGACGCATGCTCTGAAGCAAGTACGAGACGGCAGCTATTGGCTACTGGCTATTGAACTTCCTTTTTCTAGTCCCGTCGTACGTGTTGTACGTCACCGCCTTCTAGATGGTCGGACTTTGGTGTGATCGTGTGTAGGCAAGACAGTTTCAGCGGAACTCCGTCGGAAAAACCTTCAGAGTTTATTCTGACGTGAAAACCGGTGTACACGGCATTAGTGTAGCGCCAGTCTTATGGGGAGGACTGGGCTGAGAGGCAAATTAGTCTGTCGCCCCCATAAATCGTCTGCACTGCTTCCGGTATGCGGGCGGCTGCCATTCCGCAACTGTGGGGGGGGGGGGGGGGGGCACCGCTTCTAATTTTGACGGTCCTATCGTCCTGGACCACAAACCTTCCTCACTGTGCTATGTGTTTTCTGCTGCACCATTGGAATGGTTATATCTTCTTATACCCCGTACACACGGTCGGAATTTCCGACTGAAAATGTCCTATTGGACCATGTTGTCGGAAAATCCGACCGTGTGTGGGCTCCATCGGACTTTTCCCGTCGGAAATTCCGACGGAAAAAATTTGAGATTTCCGACAACAAAGTCCGATCGGACTTTTTCCGATCGTGTGTAGAGAATTCCGACGGACAAAGTGCCACACATGCTCAGATCACATTACAAGACCAAAGCTATTGGCTACTAGCCTCTACGTAGTTCCATTGTACGCAACGAACGTCACCATGTTCAGAACGATCGGATTTTCCGACAATTTTGTCTGACCGTGTGTATGCAACACCAGTGTCGGAAAAAATCCGACGGATTTTGTGGTCGGAATTTCCGACCGTGTGTACGGGGCATTAGTCCTCTCCATAAAATTATCAGATATTTGTGCTTAAAGCTTTTTCTTCATTTTGGATAGAGTAAGGGAGGGTTATAGCCCCTGTCAGTTTATTTTTACCATCCCTGTCCCATTGCAGAGATTTCCCCTCACTTCCTGCCCCATAGCCAATCAGGAAGTGAGAGGAAATCTATGCAAATTAAGGGAATCCATTGCCCCCCCCCCCCCAGGCCTGAGAACTAGTGTCCCCACTCAAATATGTCAGGGCGGGTCTTAAACAACAAGAGGTGTGGCCTTGACTGGAAGGGGTGGGTCATATTTAAATTAGAGGGTGCACGAGTTTAGTCAGGCCTAGGGCAGCACAGAACCTAAATATACTACTGGGTTGAGGTCAGGACTCTGTGCAGGCCAGTGAAGCTCCTCCACTCCAAACTCGCTGTCCGCAAGGTAACCCCCCCCGGGAGAGCGCTTCTCCTAGGGGGTTATCTGATGTAGGGAGGAGCCGCGAGAGCTGGAGAGGGACCCCAGAAGACGAGGTTCGGGGCCACTCTGTGCAAAACGAGCTGCACAGCGGAGGTAAGTGTGATAGGTTTGTTATTTAACCACTTCGCGCCCGCGCTATAGCCGAAAGACGTCCTTCTGTTTACTTCCGCAACGCACGCTCCTGAGAGCGCGCATCGGGGAAGTTCTGTGCTGGCCGTGTCCCTTGGACACAGCCAGTCACAGATCGCTGTAAACGGCCAATCACAGCGGCCGTTTACATCGCGATCGGCGTGTCCAATGAGAGATGATCTCATATGTAAACATATGAGATCATCTCTCAGCGCCGCTCTCCCTCCTCACACAGAGACAGCGTGTGAGGAGGGAGAGATGAACGGCTGCAGCGGCCGTAAGTAGAAAAATAAAAAAATGAAGTGCCATCTGTCCCCACTGCCATCTGTCCCCACTGCCACCTGTCCACACTGATACCTGTCCCCACTGCCACCTGTTAGTGCCATCTGTCCCCACTGTCACCTGTCCCCAGTGCCATCTGTCAGTGCCACCTGTCCCCAGTGCCATTTGTCCCCAGTGCCACCTATCCCCAGTGCCATCTGTCCCCAGTGCCATGTATAAGTGCCATCTGTCATCAGTGCCACGTCAGTGCCACGTGTCATCAGTGCCACATAGTTCCATCTGTCATCAGTGCCATATCAGTGTCACGTGTCATCAGTGCCACATATTAGTGCCATCTGTCATCAGTGCCACGTATCAGTGCCATCTGTCATCAGTGCCACCTGCCAGTGTCACGTGCCATCTGTTATAGGTGTCACGTGTCATCAGTGCCACGTATCAGTGCCATCTGTCATCAGTGTCACGTATTAGTGCCATCTGTCATCAGTGCCACGTATTAGTGCCATCTGTCATCAGTGCCACGTATTAGTGCCATCTGTCATCAGTGCCACATATTAGTGCCACATGAAATCAGTGGCATGTATAAGTGCCATCTGTCATCAGTGCCACATATTAGTGCCATCTGTCATCAGTGTCACGTGTCATCAGTGCCCCGTATTAGTGGCATCTGTCATCAGTGCCACATCAGTGTCACGTGTCATCAGTGCCACGTGTCAGTGCCATCTGTCATCAGTGCTACGTCAGTGTCATTGTCCTGGTGCTCCAGGGCCTTAAAAAGTGTAATAGGTAGTCAACAAGTTAGATGTGTAATTTATGCTCCTAGAACACGTGATGGCGCTCCCTGCATGTTGGGCCTCTCTATGTGGCCAGGCTGTGGAAAAGTCCCACACATGTGGTATCGTAATACTCAGGAGGAGTAGCAGAATTTATTTTGGGGTGTCATTTGTGGTGTATACACATGCCATGTGAGAGACATAACCTATTACAATGACAATTTTGTGGGGGGAATTTTTTTTTTTATTTTGCAAAGAATTGTGGCAAAAAATGACAACATCAAAAACCTCACCATGCCTCTTACTAAATACCTTGGAATGTCTACTTTCATTTGGGGGGTCTTTGTACTTTCCTGGCTTGTTCGGGTCACAAGAAATGAGATCGGCCACCAGTACATCAGGTTTGATAAATTTTGTATAATTTGCACCACAGCTTGTAGACTCTCTAACTTTCGCAAAGACCAAATAATATCCACTAATTTGGGTTATTTTTACCAAAAATATGTGGCAGTATAAATTGTGCCCAAAATTTATGAAGAAAAATTAATAATTTCCTAAATTTTATCACAGAAACAAAGAAAAATGCGTTTTTTTTTCAAAATGTTCGGTCTTTTTTCATTTATAGCGCAAAAAATAAAAAAAAACAGAGGCGATCAAATACCACCAAAAGAAAGCTCTATTTGTGGGAACAAAAGGACAAAAAATTCATTTGGGTTCAGTGTTGCATGACTGAGTAATTTGCATTCAAAGTGTGAGAGCACCGAAAGCTGAAAATTGGTCTGGGCAGGAAGGGGGTTTAAGTGCCCAGTAAGCAAGTGGTTAAGGGATGTTTACACTCCTTGTGACAGCAATAAAAGTGATCAGAAATATTTATTTTTAAACCACTTGCCACCCGCCCCGCCGTGCGGCTCTCACGCTCCCGCGGGGGCACGCAGTGCAGAGCTCGTGGCTGCGCCCTGTGGCTAGGACACGGCGCGACCAACGATCTCTGTAAAGAGCTGCGTCCGGGGCTCTTTAACCATGTGATCGGCTGTGTCCAATCACAGCCGGTCACATGTAAATGCAGAGATGCCGGTAATCGGCGCTCCTCGCCTCTCACTGACAGAGTGTGAGGAGAGGAGAGACGATCAGCGACATCTCCTCGCAGGGGACAACAAAACATTAGACATGTGCAATTCGTTTAATTTTTTTTTAGTTTTTCGTTTTTTTTTCGTTCGTTCGTTTTCGTACGAATGAACGAATCATTCGAATCGTACGAATCCGAATAACGAATCGTAACGAATCGTTCGAATCGTACGAATCCGATTAACGAATCATTCGAATCGAACGAATCCGAAAAACAACGAAAATCCGAAAAAAAATAATTAGAAACAACGAATGTACTAATGAAGAAAATCCGAAAAACGAAAACGAAGGAAAAAATTCGTACATTCGTAACTTTTTTTTTTGTTGAATTGTTAATTTTCCGTGTCCCTTACAATGGCGCTGCTAAACGTGCTTCGAATGGATTGAACAAAAAAATTCGTACATTCGGAACTTTTTTTTCGATTCGTAACTTTTTTTTCGATTCAGAACTTTTTTTTTGGATTCGTAACTTTTTTTTTTTTTTCGATTTGTAATTTTCCGTGTCTCTATTTAACAAAAAAATTCGTACATTCGTAACTTTTTTTGCATTCGTAACTTTTTTTTTTTTTTCGATTCGTAACTTTTTTTTTTCGATTTGTAATTTTCCGTGTCTCTATTGAACAAAAACATTCGTACATTCGTAACTTTTTTCGATTCGTAACTTTTTTTTTTTCGTTTCGTAACTTTTTTTTTCGATTCGTAAATTATTAAAATGTAATAATGGCATACACATTACATAAAATTATGAATTATGCTTCGATTACGAATCTACGAATGTTACAAATGTACGAATAAATATGAATGCGTCCGAAAATTAAACTAACGAAAAAACGAAAAAATAACTCTTACGAATGTACGAATCGTTACGAATACGAACACCGACGACTTACGAATGTACGAATAGTTACGAATCAACGGAAACTAAAAAAACGGAACGAAAAAAAACGAATTTTTTTTGGAAATGAAAAAAACGAAACGAAAATAAACTAATTTTTTTGTTGTGCACATGTCTACAAAACATGTAATCAGGGCACTGATCATCAGTGCCCTGATTACATTATAGGGCCACCAGTGTCACCAATTAGTGCCCACCAGTGCCAGCAATCAGTGCCCATTAGTGATGCCAGTCAGTGTTGGCTATCAGTCCTGCCCATCACTGCTGTCCATCAATACCCATCAATGCCGCCTATCAGTGCCATCTATTAGTGCTGATCAGTGCTCATCAGTGCCACCTATCAGTGCCAATAAGTGCAGCATATTAGTGCCTCCTTATCAGTGCCACCTCATCAATGCCCATCAGTGCCACCTCACCAATGCCCATCAGTGCCACACAATAATGCTGCCTATCAGTGCCACCTATTAGTGCCCATCAGTGCCACCTATCAGTATTCATCAGTGCCTCCAATGAGTGCCTATAAGTGCAGCATATTAGTGCCTCCTCATCAGTGCCACCCAATCAGTGCCCATAAAAGCCACCCTATCAATGCCCACCAGATCAGCCTATCAGCGCTCATCAGTGAAGGAGAAAAATTACAGTGCCCATAAGTGCCACGTCATTAATGCCCATCAGGGCCACCTCATAAATGCCCATCAGTGCCACCCATCAATGCCGCCTATCAGTGCCACCTATTAGTGCCCATCAGTGCCACCTATCAGTGCCTATAAGTGCGGCATATTAGTGCCTCCTCATCAGTGCCACCTAATCACTGCCCATAAGTGCCACCTCATCAATGCCCATCAGTGCCACCTATTAGTGCCACCTATAAGTATCGCCTATCAGTTCTCATCAGTGCCACCTATCAGTGCTTATAAGTGCAGCATATTAGTGCCTCCTCATCAGTGCCACCTAATCAATGCCCATAAATGGCACCTCATCAATGCCCACCAGTTCAGCCTATCAGCGCACATTACTTATTTACTACATTTACTGACAGAATTTATTTTTTTTCACAATTTTTGGTCTTTTTTGGGGGGAAAAAAATTAAAAACCCAGCGGTGATTAACCCCCTTTCCTGCCCAGACCAATTTTCATCTTTCAGCGCTGTCGCACCTTGAATGACAATTGAGCGGTCATACAACACTGTACCCTAATGTTTTTTTTATAATTTTTTTTCCCACAAATAGAGCTTTCTTTTGGTGGTATTTGATCACCTCTGCGTTTTTTTAATTCTTGCGCTATAAAAAAAAGAAAAGTGATAAGTTTGAAAAAAAAACACAATATTTTTTACTTTTTGCTATAATAAATATCCCAATGTTTTATTTTTTTTCAAAACAAATTTTTTTTCCTCAGTTTAGGCCGATACGTATTCTTCTACATATTTTTGGTAAAAAATATCGCAATTAGCGATTATTGATTGGTTTGCGCAGAAGTTATAGCGTCTACAAAATAGGGGATAGTTTTATAGCATTTTTAATATTTTTTTTTTTTACTAGTAATGGCGGCGATCTGCGATTTTTTATCATGGCTGCGATATTGCGGCGGGACATATCGGACACTTTTGACAAATTTTTGGGACCATTCACATTTTATACAGCTATCCGTGCTATAAAAATGCATTGACTACTGTATAAATGTGACTGACAATGAAGGGGTTAACACTAGGGGGGCGATCGAGAGGGGTTAATTATGTTACCTAGGGAGTGATTCTAACTGTAGGGGGAGGGGACTCACAAGGGGAGGAGACCGGTGTTCCTCTGTAATGGGAACACACCATCGGTCTCCTCTCTCCTGACAGGACGTGGACACGGTCCTGATATGTTACTGGGCAATCGCGGGTGCCCGGGGGGGGGGGGGGGGGCTGGGAAGGCGATCACGTCATATGACGTTTGCCTATAACAACAGCTGTACCGCCCTGCCGTCATATGACAGTGGGCGGGTGGCAAGTAGTTAAATACCACCAAAAGAAAGCTCTATTTGTGTGAAGAAAATGAAAAAAATGTCATTTGAGTACAGTGTAGCACGACTGCGCGATTGTCATTCAAAGTGTGACAGCGCTGAAAGCTGAAAAATGGCGCAGGAAGTGCTCTGTAGGCAAGTGGTTAAATGGACAGTGTAAAAAAAAAAAAAAAAAAAAATTATATATATATATATATATATAATAATAATAATAATAATAAAAAAAAATTTAAAGCGCGCTATCCCTCCGTGCTCATGCAGCAAAGAAACTGCATCCGTAAGTCGCGCCCGCAAATGTAAACGGTGTTCAAACCACACATGTGAGGTATCACCGCGATCGTTAGACGACGATGTACGTCGGCAGAATGGCACGGACAGGCATAAGGGCGTACAGGTATGTCCCTTTAAGAATGCCGCCGTGAGTCCGGTCGCGCGGGTCCCGCGGACTCGATCACCTCGGGGATACCCGCGAACGTCTCACGGGAAGGCTGAACGGGGAGATGGCGAAGTAAACAGCATCTCCCCCGTTCTGCCTAGCAACAAGTGACACCGATCTCTGCTCCCTGTGATTGGAGCAGAGATCAGCGTTCACTAGCACACAGCCACGCCCCCCCACAGTTAGTAACACGCCCCTAGGACACACTTAAAGTGGTTGTAAACCCTTACAAACCACTTTGGCCTACAGGTAAGCCTAGATTAAGGCTTACCTGTAGGTCCAATAAATATCTCCTAAACCTACATGGCTTAGGAGATATTTAGAAAAAAAGAGGCATCGCTGTCTATGCCCATGTCCATGCCGAGATCACGGCGATATGCCGCTTTCGTGCGCATGCGCGGGAGTGACGTCATCGCCGATCCAGCGAATGACAGCGCTGGAGCGGCGAGACCCGGAAGTCACTCCGGGCTTGATGGCGCCGGAGAAGGTTGTGGCTGAGGACCGCTTTGGGGGCTTCGTTCTCAGGTGAGTTATTCATAATGAGCTAGTATGCTATGCATACTAGCTCATTATGCCTTTGCCTTGCAGGTTCCGTATTTAAAACCCCTACTTGGCCACCTCCTGGTTAGCCCCTTCACTGCCAGTGCCATTTACACAGGAATCAGTGCATTTGTATAGCACTGATTGCTGTATAAATGACAATGGTCCCAAAAATGTGTCAAAAATGTCCGCTGTGTCCGCCATAATGTCGCAGTCACAATAAAAAAAACGCTGATCGCCGCCATTACTAGTAAAAAATAAAAACCGCAGAGGTGATCAAGTACCACCAAAAGAAAGCTATATTTGTGGGGAAAAAAGGACGTAATTTTTTGTTTTGGGAGCCACGTCGCACGACCGCGCAAGTGTCAGTTAAAGCGACGCAGTGCCGAATCGCAAAAAGTGGTCTGGTCTTAAGCCAGCAAAATGGTCCGGTCTGAAAGTGGTTAAGCTTGTCTAATAATATAGGTAATCTGTAAAAAAAAAAAAAAAATGTAGTGTCGTCTATGGAGATTTTTAAGTATCGTAGTTTGTCGCCATTCCACGAGTGTGCGCAATTTTTAAAGCGTGACATGTTGGGTATCTATGTACTCGGTGTAACATCCTCCTCTGGTCTTCAAGTGGTTAAAGTGGGGTGATTGTTTTCTTTACTAATCTAGCCGAGTGGGAGGAGCTTAACTAATACGGAGAAACCAATCAGAGGAGTGATCCGCACTGACAGCCCCTCCCATCACCTCTCTCTACTGCTTCTAGGTCTTGCTGTAGACTCGAGCTGCAGCGACCGTTACGCTTTGGTACGTCCCCCCTGCTGCTTCCCTATTGGCTGACGTCAGTTGTGCCACGCCCCCCTCGGCGAGCTCGTGCGGGAGGCGCGAGAGACGCGTGCTTTAAACACAATTAGGAGGCGCTGGTGTCCGCGCTCCGCCGCCCGTCACCGAGGTGAATGGAACGGCGAGGGGGTACAGCCCCTCACCGGGACTCCTCACACCACCGTGACCCGTACCGGAATGACCAATAAAGTTCATTGAGGAGTTAAAAAAAAAAAAAAACGTGTCTCTCTTTGTTGTGTTGAGTACAATGATGAGGAGGGGGAGTGGCCATTGAGAGGAAGGGGCGGGGTCGCGCGGCCCCTGCCCCGGTGCATTGTGGGACATGGTGGGCTCCAGTCGGGAGGCGGTGTAGCTCGCCCCGGAGAATTTCGGCCTTGTTATTCCTCATCCTGAGCCCCGGTCCTCCTTCCACCCCTAGCCCGACTACCGCCGCCTGCACCCCCCCACCACCACCCGGACATCGAGCCTGTGCTGCTATGGAGGGGGAGCGCGCACCCTCCTCCCCGCGGGACCGCGCTCCGCCTCCAAACTCCAAGATGGCGGAGGCTGGAGAGGAGGCTCCGGCTTCCCCGGTGGTCGGTCCTGCGGGCCCCGGGAAAGCGGGATCGTGTCCGGACTACGCCGTCCTCTGCTCCTTCCTGGAGAGGTACGGAGCCGCCCTGGACCTGCCCGAGATCACCTTCCCCGAGCTGGAGGAGGCCCTGGAGGAGACCACAGCAGGTGAGACACCGCCGGGGGGGAGGACCGGAGACCGCCGGGGGGGAGGACCGGAGACCGCCGGGGGGGAGGACCGGAGACCACCGGGGGGAGGACCGGAGACCGCCGGGGGGGGGAGCACCGGAGACCGCCGGGGGGGAGGACCGGAGACCGCCGGGGGGGAGGACCGGAGACCGGGGTATATGTGTGAGAGAGACACCGACATCCAGTGCAAATTATCCCATATTATACTCGTCAATGCTATCATCCCCATCCTTTGCATCACCACTCCTAGCATCATCCCCATCACTACTCCTAGCATCATCCCCATCACTACTCCTAGCATCATCCCCATCCTTTGCATCACTACGCCTAGCATCATCCCCATCCTTTGCATCACTACGCCTAGCATCATCCCCATCCTTTGCATCACTACTCCTAGCATCATCCCCATCACTACTCCTAGCATCATCCCCATCACTACTCCTAGCATCATCCCCATCCTTTGCATCACTACGCCTAGCATCATCCCCATCCTTTGCATCACTTCTCCTAGCATCATCATCATCATCCCCATCCTTTGCATCACTTCTCCTAGCATCATCCCCATCCTTTGCATCACTTCTCCTAGCATCATCCCCATCCTTTGCATCACTTCGCCTAGCATCATCCCCATCCTTTGCATCACTTCGCCTAGCATCATCCCCATCCTTTGCATCACTTCGCCTAGCATCATCCCCCATCCTTTGCATCACTTCGCCTAGCATCATCCCCCATCCTTTGCATCACTTCGCCTAGCATCATCCCCCATCCTTTGCATCACTTCGCCTAGCATCATCCCCATCCTTTGCATCACTTCTCCTAGCATCATCCCCATCCTTTGCATCACTTCTCCTAGCATCATCCCCATCCTTTGCATCACTACTCCTAGCATCATCCCCATCCTTTGCATCACTCCTCCTAGCATCCTTTGCATCACTACTCGTATCATCATCATCCCCATCCTCTCCCTCACTCCTCCTATCATCTCCATCCTTTGCATTACTATTCCTACCATCATCCCCATCCTTTGCATCACTACTCGTATCATCATCATCATCCCCATGCTTATCCATGTTATCCCTATTATTACTACCCATATCATCCTCATCTCCATCCCCGCTATCATTACTTATATCCTCATCCCTACTGTTGCTACCCATGTCACTCTCATTCCTATAATTACAATCACTACTCATATCCCCATCCTCTCTATCACTACTCATTTCATTATACTCACAATCATTACCAATATCATCATCCTCATCACCCCTATCATTATCCAAATCAACATCATCTCCATCCTCACCATGACTACCTATATCATCCCTGTCCTCACCATCTTTACTACCCATATAATCATCCCTTCTATGACTACTTTATATCACCATCAGAACCTTCTCCATCCCGACCATCAGTACCTTCTCCATCCCGACCATCGCCATCAGTACCTTCTCCATCCCGACCATCAGTACCTTCTCCATCCCGACCATCAGTACCTTCTCCATCCCGACCATCAGTACCTTCTCCATCCCGACCATCAGTACCTTCTCCATCCCGACCATCAGTACCTTCTCCATCCCGACCATCAGTACCTTCTCCATCCCGACCATCAGTACCTTCTCCATCCCCCGTCAGTACCTTCTCCATCCCCCGTCAGTACCTTCTCCATCCCCCGTCAGTACCTTCTCCATCCCCCGTCAGTACCTTCTCCATCCCCCGTCAGTACCTTCTCCATCCCCCGTCAGTACCTTCTCCATCCCCCGTCAGTACCTTCTCCATCCCCCGTCAGTACCTTCTCCATCCCCCGTCAGTACCTTCTCCATCCCCCGTCAGTACCTTCTCCATCCCCCGTCAGTACCTTCTCCATCCCCCGTCAGTACCTTCTCCATCCCCCGTCAGTACCTTCTCCATCCCCCGTCAGTACCTTCTCCATCCCCCCGTCAGTACCTTCTCCAATCCCCCGTCAGTACCTTCTCCATCCCCCCGTCAGTACCTTCTCCATCCCCCGTCAGTACCTTCTCCATCCCCCGTCAGTACCTTCTCCATCCCCCGTCAGTACCTTCTCCATCCCCCGTCAGTACCTTCTCCATCCCCCGTACCATCAGTACCTTCTCCATCCCGACCATCGCCATCAGTACCTTCTCCATCCCGACCATCGCCATCAGAACCTTCTCCATCCCGACCATCCCCATCAGTACCTTCTCCATCCCGACCATCCCCATCAGTACCTTCTCCATCCCGACCATCCCCATCAGTACCTTCTCCATCCCGACCACCAGAACCTTCTCCATCCCGACCACCAGTACCTTCTCCATCCCGACCACCAGAACCTTCTCCATCCCGACCACCAGTACCTTCTCCATCCCGACCACCAGTACCTTCTCCATCCCGACCATCAGTACCTTCTCCATCCCGACCATCAGTACCTTCTCCATCCCGACCATCAGTACCTTCTCCATCCCGACCATCAGTACCTTCTCCATCCCGACCATCAGTACCTTCTCCATCCCGACCATCAGTACCTTCTCCATCCCGACCATCAGTACCTTCTCCATCCCGACCATCAGTACCTTCTCCATCCCGACCATCAGTACCTTCTCCATCCCGACCATCAGTACCTTCTCCATCCCGACCATCAGTACCTTCTCCATCCCGACCATCAGTACCTTCTCCATCCCGACCATCAGTACCTTCTCCATCCCGACCATCAGTACCTTCTCCATCCCGACCATCAGTACCTTCTCCATCCCGACCATCAGTACCTTCTCCATCCCGACCATCAGTACCTTCTCCATCCCGACCATCAGTACCTTCTCCATCCCGACCATCAGTACCTTCTCCATCCCGACCATCAGTACCTTCTCCATCCCGACCATCAGTACCTTCTCCATCCCGACCATCAGTACCTTCTCCATCCCGACCATCAGTACCTTCTCCATCCCGACCATCAGTACCTTCTCCATCCCGACCATCAGTACCTTCTCCATCCCGACCATCAGAACCTTCTCCATCCCGACCATCAGTACCTTCTCCATCCCGACCATCAGTACCATCTCCATCCCGACCATCAGTACCTTCTCCATCCCGACCATCCGTACCTTCTCCATCCCCATCAGTACCTTCTCCATTCCGACCATCAGTACCTTCTCCATCCCGACCATCAGTACCTTCTCCATCCCGACCATCCCCATCGGTACCTTCTCCATCCCGACCATCACCATCAGTACCTTCTCCATCCCGACCATCACCATCAGTACCTTCTCCATCCCGACCATCAGTACCTTCTCCATCCCGACCATCGCCATCAGTACCTTCTCCATCCCGACCATCGCCATCAGAACCTTCTCCATCCCGACCATCCCCATCAGTACCTTTTCCATCCAGACCATCAGAACCTTCTCCATCCCGACCACCAGAACCTTCTCCATCCCGACCACCAGAACCTTCTCCATCCCGACCATCTCCATCCCGACCACCAGAACCTTCTCCATCCCGACCACCAGAACCTTCTCCATCCCGACCACCAGAACCTTCTCCATCCCGACCACCAGAACCTTCTCCATCTCCATCCCGACCACCAGAACCTTCTCCATCTCCATCCCGACCACCAGAACCTTCTCCATCTCCATCCCGACCACCAGAACCTTCTCCATCTCCATCCCGACCACCAGAACCTTCTCCATCTCCATTGCGACCATCGCCATCAGAAAGGTAACCACCGCTCCAAGATGTCCCTTCAAGGCGAATGCTCTTTCTCCTGCTCAGGAGCCCCAGGTGCTGGCTAATGGCACAATAGGCAGGAAGTATCAAAACTCTGGACAGCCGCACACCGGAAAAAGATAAAATCCTGTGTTTATTTAAAAAAGGAATCGCATCATCTAGTGGTCCACAGCAAAACAAAAGAGGGGGTACAAAATCTGACGCGTTTCGCACTATATACAGTGCTTACGCATCCCCATCAGAACCTTCTCCATCCCGACCATCCCCATCAGAACCTTCTCCATCCCCATCAGAACCTTCTCCATCCCGACCATCCCCATCAGAACCTTCTCCATCCCGACCATCCCCATCAGAACCTTCTCCATCCCGACCATCCCCATCAGAACCTTCTCCATCCCGACCATCCCCATCAGAACCTTCTCCATCCCGACCATCCCCATCAGAACCTTCTCCATCCCGACCATCCCCATCAGAACCTTCTCTATCCCGACCTTCCCCATCAGAACCTTCTCCATCCCGACCATCCCCATCAGAACCTTCTCCATCCCGACCATCCCCATCAGAACCTTCTCCATCCCGACCATCCCCATCAGAACCTTCTCCATCCCGACCATCCCCATCAGAACCTTCTCCATCCCGACCATCCCCATCAGAACCTTCTCCATCCCGACCATCCCCATCAGAACCTTCTCCATCCCGACCATCCCCATCAGAACCTTCTCCATCCCGACCATCCCCATCAGAACCTTCTCCATCCCGACCATCCCCATCAGAACCTTCTCCATCCCGACCATCCCCATCAGAACCTTCTCCATCCCGACCATCCCCATCAGAACCTTCTCCATCCCGACCATCCCCATCAGAACCTTCTCCATCCCGACCATCCCCATCAGAACCTTCTCCATCCCGACCATCCCCATCAGAACCTTCTCCATCCCGACCATCCCCATCAGAACCTTCTCCATCCCGACCATCCCCATCAGAACCTTCTCCATCCCCACCATCCCCATCAGAACCTTCTCCATCCCGACTATCCCCCTCGGTACCTTCTCCATCCCCATCGGTACCTTCTCCATCCCCATCGGTACCTTCTCCATCCCCATCGGTACCTTCTCCATCCCCATCGGTACCTTCTCCATCCCCATCGGTACCTTCTCCATCCCCATCGGTACCTTCTCCATCCCGACCATCCCCATCGGTACCTTCTCCATCCCGACCATCCCCATCAGAACCTTCTCCATCCCGACCATCCCATCAGAACCTTCTCCATCCCGACCATCCCATCAGAACCTTCTCCATCCCGACTATCCCCATCAGAACCTTCTCCATCCCCATCGGTACCTTCTCCATCCCCATCGGTACCTTCTCCATCCCCATCGGTACCTTCTCCATCCCGACCATCGCCATCGGTACCTTCTCCATCCCGACCATCGCCATCGGAACCTTCTCCATCCCGACCATCGCCATCGGAACCTTCTCCATCCCGACCATCGCCATCGGAACCCTTCTCCATCCCGACCATCGCCATCGGAACCCTTCTCCATCCCGACCATCGCCATCGGAACCCTTCTCCATCCCGACCATCGCCATCGGAACCCTTCTCCATCCCGACCATCGCCATCGGAACCCTTCTCCATCGCCATCGGAACCCTTCTCCATCGCCATCGGAACCCTTCTCCATCGCCATCGGAACCCTTCTCCATCCCCATCATCATCGGAACCCTTCTCCATCCCCGTCAATGCCTTTTCCATCCAGACCATAAATACCTACTCTTTCCAGACTTTCACCATCAGTACCTTCTCCATCCTCACCATCACTTCCCACACCTCCTCCACCCCTGTCCTGACCATCCTAGCCAGCCGTACCCTCTCCATTCCCTATCACTGTCCGTACATCCCGACCACCACAGCTATTCCTCTATTTTCAAACTATTACTGGCCTTATCTCTTCCATCCTTCACCACCATCCTTTTCTTGGCCGTGTCGGCCCATACCTCCTCCGTCCCCCGCAACCAATGTTATCATGGTCACTGCTGGTCTGACCACCATCTCTATCCTGACCCTTCACCAGCATCATTACTTTGACCGCCACCACCCATCCATCCTTTCTCCCATGACTACCATCCCCCCCTAGTACTGCCTGTACCCCGCTGACCTCTGATTGGCGGCAGGTTGAAGTACTTGCTGCATTTCTTGTTAAGTAGAAGAGATCTCCACCAGACAACCCATCACCTTCCAACCATGCCACCCACTAAAAAGGCAAATTATCATCTTATACCTTTCTGTATGTTGTAGCAGAGAGTTGCGTTATGTCTTTGCTTAATCGGCCAATCAGAAGTCGTCTTTTTTATAATGATAGAATTTGAAATGTGGTTGTCATGAAATTTTTGTTTTTCAAAGTATATTTCTGTGCAAGTTCTCACCCTGGTGTACACTTTGTCCACAACTCTAATGGTTGCAATAGTCTCGGCCAGTTTAAAAACTGGGGGTCATAGGGGGGGGAGGGGGGGTATAGTGGTAATAAACTCTGAATTATACCCAGAAGTCTCAGCTGCTGTCCTCCAGTACTCACCTTGTCTGCTGCTTCTTTACCCTTCAGACTTTATTTACGTTCTTCTTTGATTAGGAGAAAAAGATAAAATATACAAATAAAAATTAAAATCTCTTCAAAAAGTTATTTTATTTTTTATTCAGTAATTAAATTCGAAAAGTGAAACTCGTATATTTTATAGAGATGCGTTACACACGGAGTGATATAGTTCAAGCATCTTTTTTTTTTTTTTTTCTTTTAATTTTGATGAATATGGCTTGCAGCTAGTGGAAACCCAAAATTCAGAAAATTTAGAACATTACATAAGACCAAAAAAACAAAAGGTACCGTATATACTCGAGTATAAGCCGACCCGAATATAAGCCGAGACACCTAATTTTTACCACAAAAAAAATGGGAAAACTTATTGACTCGAGTATAAGCCTAGGGTGAGAAATGCGCAGCTACTGTAAGTGGAAAAGACGGTCAACAATGCCCATTTGCAGCCTCACTGTGCCCATTTGCACCCATAGGACCCCCAAACTTCAAACTCGGTAGTTAAGGGTTCCTAGATGCCCCCTAGCTGCAGCCAAAATTTGGGGTCTCTGGACCCAAAGGGTCTCGAAATTTTACATTGCTGCAGATGGACACAGTTGACCGACTTTGGGGCCCCGTATCTCGTGGGGCACTTAGCGCTAGGAACCCCAAAATTTGGTGTGCAAACCCAGTGGAACTAGCACTACAACATAAGATGGGGTTCCTAGCATAAAGTGGCCCCGAGATACGGGGGCCCCAAAGTCGGTTCGGAAAATGTCAAGCACTTTTCTGCAACAGAGAATGACATTTTCCGAACCGACTTTGGGGCCCTCGTATCTCGGGGCCACTTGGTCCTAACAACACCAGCTTTGGATATGTTGTAGTGTTGGTTCCATTGGGTTTGCACACCATTTGGGGTTCCTAGCACCAAGTGGCCCAGAGATACGGGGCCCCAAAGTCGGGTCGGAAAATATCATTCTCTGCTTCAGAAAAGTGTATAAGCCGAGGGGGGCATTTTCAGTACAAAAAAATGTGCTGAAAAAACTCGGCTTATACTCGAGTATATACGGTATTTTTAATACAGAAATGTTGGCTTACTAAAACGTATGTCCAGTATAGTAATGCAATCAATACGTGGTTGGGGCTCCTTCTGCATGAATGTGGCATGGCATGGAGGCGATCAGCCTGTGGCACTGCTGAGGTGTTATGGAAGCTCAGGTTGCTTTGATAGCGGCCTTCAGCTCATCTGTATTGTTGGGTCTGGTGTCTCTCATCGTCCTCTTGACAACACCCCACAGATTCTCTATGGGGTTTAGGTCAGATGAGTTTGCTGGTCAATCGAGCACAGTGATACCATGGTCATTAAACCAGGTCTTGGTACTTTTGGCAGTGTGGGCAAGTGCCAAGTCCTGCTGGAAAATGAAATCAGCATCTCCATAAAGCTGATCAGCAGAGGTAGGCATGAAGTGCGCTAGAATCTCCTGGTGGAGGGCTGCGCTGACTGTGGACTTGATAAAACACAATGGACCAACACCAGCCAATGACATGGCTCCCCAAATCATCACTGACTGTGGAAACTTCACACTGGACCTCATGCAACTTGGCTTCTGTGCCTCTCCACTCCTCCTCCAGACGACTCTGAGACCTCGATTTCCAAATGAAATACAACATTTTCCACAGTCAGTGTTATGACTATACACTATATTACCAGAAGTATTGGGACACCTGCCTTTACACACACATGAACTTTAGTGGCATCCCAGTCTTAGTCCGTAGGGTTCAATATTGAGTTGGCCCCACCCTTTGCAGCTATAACAGCTTCAACTCTTCTGGGAAGGCCGTCCACAAGGTTTAGGAGGGTGTCTATGGGAATGTTTGACCATTCTTCCAGAAGAGCGTTTGTGAGGTCAGGTACTGATGTTGGACAAGAAGGCCTGACTCGCAGTCTCCGCTCTAATTCATCCCAAAGGTGTTCTATACGGTTGAGGTCAGGACTCTGTGCAGGCCAGTAGAGCTGCACGATTCTGGCTAAAATGAAAATCGCAATTTTTTTATTTTTTATTTTTTTTTTGCTTAGAAGATGGATCACGTTTATCGCAGTGTAACAGCATTTTTCACATTAAAACAAAAATAATTGGGCTAACTTTACTGTTACATTTTTTTTAATTTTTTTTTATTTAATTAAATTTTTTTCTTTATTCATTGAAGTGAATTTTTTCTCAAAAAATTGCTTTTGAAAGACCGCTGGTCAAATACAGTGTGACATCAAATATTGCAGCAATTGACATTTTATTCCCTAGGGTCTCTGCTAAAAATATTAATAATGTTTGGGGATTCCAAGTAATTTTCTAGCAAAAAATATTGATTTTTAACTTAAAGTGGTGTTTCCCCCTTAAAAAAAAAAAAAATGCTTAAAATTCCTTTAAAAAATAATAATTGGGAAAAACATTTTTTTTTTTCTTTTACTCACCTCCTAAATGCCTGTTGCTAGGGGGTCCCTCGTAGTCTGCCTCCTTTGGTGACATCACTTCCCCTCGGCGCAGGAAGGGCCCCCCCCCTGTCAGTCACCTGGGACACGTGACAGGTCCCAGATGACTGTGCGGCCAATCACGGCACGCCGCTCGCGCATGCGCAGTGGGTGCCCGGCTGTGAAGCCACAGCAGGGTGCCCACAGTTGCAATTTCCGGCGCCGCATAACGGATCGGGGGCCGAGCAGAGCTTCGCCCCCCGCATCGCTGGACCTTGGAACAGGTAAGTGTCCAATTTATTAAAAGTCAGCCGCTGCAGTATTTGTAGCTGCTGACTTTTCTTTAATTTTTTTAATATTTTTTTTTTTTTAATGGAATAGCCTCTTTAACTACTTCCCACCCAGCCACTGTATATATACGTCCGGGTGGGAGCCGTCTACTTCTGATCGGACGTTCCTGAACGTCCCTCAGAAGTAAAGGGATCGCGCGCGTGCCCGCGCAGCGGCGCGATCCAGATGCGGCCGTGTCACCCGGACACGGCGCATCTCGGATCGGCAGGAGGGCTCTGTGATTGGCCCTCCTGATCACATGACGGCCGTGTCGAATCACAGCCGTCATGTGATGTAAACAAACAGCCGGTTGCTAGGCAATTGGCTCTCCTCTCCTCACACGGAAGTCGTCGGTGAGGAGAGGAGAGCCGATCAGTGAGTATTAGCTGTTTTTTTTGCAGCTTTTTACTCAATGATCACCTGTCTAGTGTCCCCACAGTGTAAACACACATGTCCCCAAAACACACATGTCCCCAAATAATAAAAACACATGTCCCCCACATATGTCCCAGTAACATCACATGTGCCAATGATTATCTGCACACATATGTCCGTGATCACCTGCACACATCTGTACATGATCATTTGCGTACATATGTCATATATGTCATGTACATATGCGCCTCGAGGCGATTCAGTTCGCAGTTGCAGCGCTAATACAAATCATTCATTCATTCATTCATTCATGTCCGTGATCACGCGAACCAATTATTATACACGTAACGGAATTTTTTTTACTAAAAACATGTAGCAGAATCCATTTTGGCTTAAATTTATGACAAAATTTGATTTTATTGGATTTCTTTTAAAAAAGAAAGGACAAAATATTGTTTTTTTTTTTTCAAATTTTCCGCTATGTTTTCGCTTATATCGCAAAAAATAAAAAACAGAGTCGCAAATAAATACCACCAAACTAAAGCTCTATTTGTGCGAACAAAATGATAAAAAATTAATTTGGTTACAGCATTGCATGACCGCGCAATTGTCACAAAGTGCGAGAGCGCTGAAAGCTGAAAATTGGTCTGGGCAGGAAGGGTGTTTAAGTGCCCAGTAAGCAAGTGGTTAAAAAAACAGGTGTCAGGAAAAAGATTTAATCTTCCTGCATTTACACTTGTTTAAAAACTTGGCAGACTGCCTGGATTATTTTTTTTCACACAGAAGTTTCTCCCTTTTGATCTAAGAAAGAAGAGTTAGTTACAATGTTTCATGTTAAACTTGGCAGACTTCCCTTTTTCTTTTGACAGCTGAGTGAGCAGAGAAGTCGCTCCTCTTGTTATATGAAAGAATCGGAAAACTCTGCAATATAGATCGTGGGGGGTTGAATTGAGATCACGATTTTTTTACGATTAATTGTGCAGCTCTAATGTTAATCAAAAACCTAAATCTATTTTATTGGGATTTTATGTGATGATAAAACTAGGCAGGCTGCCTGAATTTTTTTTTTTTTTATCACATCTTGGATAAGTATAAACAAAGTAACATTTCTTCTTAGATCAAAGGAATGAACTGCTGCCTGTAGATGATGGAAGTTTAACCACTTAAAGTGGTGTTGCCACCAAAAAAAAAAAAATTGCTTAAAAATCATAAAAAAAAAAGGAAAAAAAAATGAATTCATAATTACTCACCTCTAAATGCCTGTTGCTATGGGGTCCCTCGTAGTCTGCCACCTTCAGTGGCCTGGCACTGACATCACTTCCCCTCGGCACTGCACAGTCATCTGGGACCTGTCACGTGTCCCCGATGACTGAGCGTTGTATCACGGCGCCGCTCGCGCAAGCCCAGTGGGTGCCCGGCTGTGAAGCCACAGCTGGGTGCCCACAGTAAGAATGCCGGCGCCACGAGAGGAGTGGGGAACGAGGGGGGGGCTTCGTTCCCCCCGCATTGCTGGACCCTGGGACAGGTAAGCGTCTGATTTACTAAGTCAGCAGCTGCAGTATTTGTAGCTGCTGACTGTTAAAAAATTTTTTTTAGCGGGCACCCCACTTTAACCACTTGCCGACCGGCGCATGACGATATACGTCGACAGAATGGCACGTACAGGCAGGAGGGCGTATATATACGTCCCTCCTTTAGCCTGTCCGTGCCATCGGGAGCGGCGCGCTCCCGCGCCGGTCGGGACCCCCGTGAGTCCGATCGCGGACTCGATCGCCGCGGGGACCCCCGCGATCATCTCACGGGACGGCTGAACGAGGAGATGCCGAGATAAACAGCATCTCCCCGTTCTGCCTAGCAACTAGTGACGCCGATCTCTGCTCCCTGTGATTGGAGCAGAGATCAGCATTCACTAGCTGACAGCCACGCCCCCCCACAGTAAAAAACACACCCCTAGGCATACTTAAACATTACACTGCCCCCTTGTGGTTAACCCCTTCACTGCCAGTGTCATTTATACAGAAATCAATGCATTTAAATGCATTAATTGCTGTAAAAATGACAATGGTCCCAAAAATGTGTCAAAAATGTCCGAAGTGTCCGCCATAATGTCGCAGTCACAAAAAAAATCGAAGATCTCCGCCATTAATAATAAAAAAAAATTATTAATAAAAATGCTATAAAACTATCCCCTATCTTGTAAACGCTATAACTTCTGCGCAAACAGATCAATAATCGCTTATTGCGATTTTTTTTTTACCAAAAATATGTAGAATACCTATCGGCCTAAACTGAGGAAAAAAAATGTTTTTTTATATATTTTTTGGGGATATTTATTATAGCAAAAAAATAAAAAATAATGCATTTTTTTCAAAATTGACGCTCTAGTTTTGTTGGAAAAAAAGGACGTCAATTTTGTTTGGGAGCCACGTCGCACGACCCCGCGCAATTGTCAGTTAAAGCGACGCAGTGCCGAATCGCAAAAAGGGGCCTGGTCCTTTGGCTGCAAATTGGTCCGGTCTGAAAGTGGTTAAAGACTAAACCTTTTTCTGGCACTTGCTGCTTACAAGTTAGAATCAATATTTATTTATTGCTATAAAATTACTCAGAACCCCCAAATATTATATTTTTTTTTTAGCAGAGACCCTAGCAAATTAAATGGTGGTTGTTGCAATATTATATGTCACACTGTATTTGCGCAGCGGTCTTTCAAGCGCAATTTTATTTATTTATTTTTTTAAATACGCTTTTTAATGAATTAAAAAAATAATAAACATTAAAGTTAGCCCAATTTTTTTGTATAATGTGAAAGATGAGTTTACGCCACGAGAATCGTGATCTTTATTCTGAGCAAAAAAATTGATTTCTGATTTTTGCCAAAATCGTGTAGCTCTATGATCGACCAACACAAAGTGGCACATAATTGTGAAGTGGAGGGAAAATCAAATGTTTTTTTAATTATTTTTTTTTTTTTCAAATATGTGAAAAGTGTGGGGGGTACATTTGTATGGCGCCCCCCGGAGTCAATACTTTGTAGAACCTCCTTTCACTGCAATTACAGCTGCAAGTCTTTTTAGGGATGTCTCTACCAGCTTTGTACATCTAGAGAGGGGCATTTTTGCAGATTCTTCTTCTTTGCAAAATAGCTCAAGCTCTATCAGATTGGATGGAGAGCGTCTGTGAAGAGCAATTTTTAAAACTTCCACAGATTCACATTTGGATTTAGGTCTGGACTGTGACTGGGCCATTCTAACACATGAATATGCTTTGATCTAAACCATTACATTGTAGCTCTGGCTGTATGTTTCGGGTCGTTGTCCTGCTGGAAGGTGAATCTCCGCCCCAGTCTCAAGTCTTTTGCACACTCTAACAGGTTTTCTTCTAAGATTGCCCTGTATTTGGATCCATCCATCTTTCCATCAACTCTGACCAGCTTCCTGTCCCTGCTGAAGAAAAGCATCCCCACAACATGATGCTTCCACCACCATGTTTTACGGTGGGGATGGTGTGTTCAGGGTGATGTGCACTGTTAGTTTTCGTCCACACATAACGTTTTGCTTTAGGGACAAAAAGTTACATTTTTGGTCTCATCTGACCAGAGCACCTTCTTCCACATGTTTGCTGTGTCCCCCACATGGCTTCTCATAAACTACAAACTGGACTTCTTATGACTTTCTTTCACCAATGTCTCTTCCGTGAAGGCCAGATTTGTGGAGAGCACGACTAATTATATATATATATATATATATATATATATATATATATATATATATATATATATATATATATATATATATATATATATATATATATATATATATATATATATATATATATATATATATATACTTATGTATATGTGTGTGTGTGTGAGATATATAATGTGTATATGAGAGAGATAATATTAGAGCTGCACAATTAATCGCCAAGAATTGTTATCGCAATCTTGAATAAAGTGTTTCACAATTCTTTCTATGCAAAGATTTCTCTCTGCTCTTCTGAAGCCACAGCCCTCAAAAGAAAGAAAGAGAAAAATCGGGCAGTCTGCCAAGAATCAAAACATTTTTTATCAGTGGAACTTAAAGCGTTTTTTTTTGGGGGGGTATACAAAGGATGCTTACCTTTATTGGGGGACTCACCTGTTCCATCTTCCATCTTGATCGCCGCCGGTTTTCGTCCGATGAAGTTCCTCGTCTTCTTCTTTTGTGCTGGGGGCCATCTTGCCTGTGGGCATGTGAAACACCCACAGGAACTTTAGATGGCCCAGCATGCACCGCCGTTACTCGCGAGATTTCGGAAGATGTGGCCGAAATCTCGGGAGATTTCGGAAGATGTGGCCGAAATCTCGGGAGATTTCGGAAGATGTGGCCGAAATCTCGGGAGATTTCGGAAGATGTGGCCGAAATCTCGGGAGATTTCGGAAGATGTGGCCGAAATCTCGGGAGATTTCGGAAGATGCCCGCACTGACTCCTAGGATCAATGACACCAGATCCCAGGAGACAGTGCGGCGTGACGACGATCGACGCAGAGACCCCGCCCGCCGCCGCAGAGAGAGAAGACCGGAAGTCTTCAATTACAAGGTAAGTAAAAAAAAAAAAAAAAACATTTCATTTAGTACTCTTTGCCTGATTTGGAAGGCAAAGAGATTTACTAAATGAAATGGGTGAAGAACCGCTTTAAGTATAAACATTGTAACAATTTACAACGGAATATACTTTGTGTGTAAGTGAAAAAAGTTTAACCACTTAAACGCTAAACCTTTTTCAGACATTTGTTGGTTTTCAAGTTAATCATTTTTTTTGCTAGAAAATTACTTGGAATCTCTCTCTCTCTCTCTCCCTCTCCCTCTCCCTCCCCTCCCCCGACCTACAAACCGGGCACTGCAGGGACCCTCCGCCATTATCCTTCGGCCAGACGGAGCCTCGGAAAATGACGGCAAACATCGGAAATGTCCGTAATTTGCAGCGCATTCGACGGAACATCGGAAATTGTCGGTCTGCGCGGCCGACTTACGAACAATTCCGAGTTAAGAACAGGCGGCCAGTCCATAACGAGTTCGTAACACGGGGACCCCGTGTGTGTGTATATATGTGTGTGATAGATAGATATATCTATCTATCTATTTTTAGTAGACACCCTAGAGAAAAAAAATGGGGGTTGTTGCAATATTTTATGTCGCACTGTATTTGCGCAGCGGTCTTTCGAATGCAATTTTTTTTTGAAAAAAAAAAACGTTAACTTTAATAAAAAAAAAAAAAAAAACAACCAGTAAAGTTAGCCCATTTTTTTAATTTAATTTTTTTGTATAATGTGAAATATTTTACATCGCAAGAGAATCGTGATCTTTTTATTTTAAGCACAAACAATTGTGATTCTCATTTTGGCCAGAATCGTGCTGCTCTAATAAAAAAAATAAATGGATATATCCATCTCTATTTGTGGTGATGTCACACTCTCTCCAATCGGAGATCGCTTTTGCATTAAAGAGGCAGTAAACCCTGATGAGTTTTTCCTCCCTTTCTTCTCCCCTGCAAAGAAAAGGCATAATGTGCTAGGGGACGGCGTGGGCTTCGTTTGTAGGTAAGTGTCACATAATGTGCTAGTATGCATCGCCTGCAAATGAAGCCCTGCACCGTCCCCGCTGTCACTCGCGGCACGCGCTCCTGAAGAAATGGCATGGGCGGGCGTTCCTTCAGAGCGCATGAGCCAATGACATCGGTACAGTAAATATCTCCTAAACGGCGCACGTTAAAGGGATATTTACGGTACCTATAGTTAAGGCTTACCTATAATTACAAATTACACAGGGAGGTTTACAACCTTTTTAATGTGCTCAGTATGCAGGAATGCTCAGCACTGGACCAAAAAGCAAGCGGAGAGACACGGCTACTCCAGTGATATTTCAGCGATTTTCTTTCTTTCTTTCTTTCTTTCTTTCTTTCTTTCTTTCTTTCTTTCTTTCTTTCTTTCTTTTCTTTCTTTCTTTTTTCTTTCTTTTCTTTTCTTTCTTTCTTTCTTTCTTTCTTTCTTTCTTTCTTTCTTTCTTTCTTCTTTCTTTCTTTCTTTCTTTCTTTCTCTCTCTTCTGCAGGCATTGGCCAAGTATGGTATATCCATTTCCCACCCACCTGCACTGCGAGCGGCCAGTGTAGGTAAATCGATGTACCCGCATGTCACTGCCTACTGCCAGGTTTAGGGCACGCACATGCATGCCCCCTCCCCACCCGGCACCCGCTGGGATTGTACAGTAGGAGCCTTTCTGCAAATCTCAGCCAATGATTCGGGGCCGGGACCTGCTGATCGGCTGTGTCCAATCACAGTAAAAAGCAGCACATATTACTAATAGGCACCTGTTTAACCCTAGGATTGCCCCTGATGTTAACCCCTTCCTAGCCAGTGTCATTAGTACAGTGACAGTATATAATAGCACTAATCACTATTAATGTCACTGATGGTTAGTTCCCTTCAGTGTGATTGCCCACCACACTTTTGCAGTCCCACTATTGGTATAAAAGAGAAAAATCCCAGTATATATCCCGTAGTTTGCAGACACTATATAACTGTCACAAAAAACAATCAGTATACACTTATTGGGATTTTTTTTTTTTTTTTTTTTTTATTATTATTAAAAACTGGCAAGCAACATTTTTTTTTTTTCCCCCTGCTTGCTGTCTGGATACTATATCTATAATATACAGTATCTCACAAAAGTTAGTACACCCCTCACATGTTTGTAAATATTTTCTTCTATCTTTTCATGTGACAACACTGAAGAAATGACACTTGTCTACAATGTAAAGTAGTGAGTGTACAGCTTGTATAAATTTGCTGTCCCCTGTGTATAATCATGCACCTGTATGTGATCCTGCACTTCGGTCCGGGGCGCACATGTGCACGTCCGACAACCCGCTTCCGCTGTGATTGGACAACAGTAGGAGCCAATCAGTGGGAGACAGGCAGATTGTCGTTCTGTGACAAGCGAAGGCTGTGATCCTGTGTTTCTGCTAAGCAGAATAACGGATCTGTCTTCCTACAGTGAGTAAGCACTCCCTAGAAAAACATTTAACCCTTTGATCGCCCCTGATGTTAACCCCTTTTCTGCCAGTGTCCTTAGTTAAGTGACGGTGCATATTTTTAGCACTTTTCACTGTATTAGTGGCACGAAGTGTACGATTTGTCTGCTGCAATGTCGCAGTCCCCCTATAAATCGTTGATAGCCGCCATTACTAGTTAAAAAAAAATAAAAAAATTCCATAATCTCAATTTGTAGACGCTATAACTTTTGCATAAACCAATCAATATACGCTTATTGGGATTTTTTTTTTGTACCAAAATATATAGCAGAATACATATTAGCCTAAGTTGATGAAGAAATTTTAGATTTAAAAAAAAAAAAAAATGTTGGATGTGTTTTATAGCAGAAAGTAAGAAATATTATTTGTTTTTGTTTTTTTCCTCAAAATTGTCTGACTTTTTTTTTTTTTTATAACACAAAAAATAAAAATCGAAGAGGTGATCAAATACCACCAAAATAAAGCTCTATTTGTGAGGGGAAAAAATGACATGACTTTTATTTGGTTACAGTGTCGCACAACCGCGCAATTGTCAGTTAAAATAATTAGGGCTGAAACAACTAATCGATTATTTTCGTAATCGATTGATCGCCAGTAATATAATGGGGTTTAACTTTGCTTTTTTGGTTCAATATACTTCAATGGAGAAGCTGCAGAAAAACATGTACTGTGTTTTTGCAGCAATTTGTGTTTTTTAAACTGCCCAACAAATTGGGCAAAAAAAAAAAATGCAAAAACGCAAATCGCAGCAAAATCATGTGCGCAAAAATCAAAGCACAGCAAAATGCACTGAAGAAACATAATATTCAGACACAAATCTTTGTACATTCGCTGAATGAAAGAATGTTTGAAATTTTTCACTTGTTTTTAACATTCTGTTTTTAAAATAATTGTAATTTCTGAACGAAAACCACATACACTGTCTGAAAATTCCTTTGAACAAGAAGTTTTCTATTTCCAAATTGTCACTGTGGTTGAAAATGAACGTCAGTTTGACCCCACTAACGATTAGAAAATTGAACGAACGTTCTTAAAATTAATTTTTTTTTTTTTTTGAAGGAAGACATTGTTTTTTAAATAATAAAAAAAATTTGATCTGAGTCTGATATTTACCAGATTCACCCTTCAATAGTATATATCCTCTAATAGTTTATACAGTATATCTCTTCTGTCTGTTATTCTCAGAGTGGATTCGAGATTTTGCTCCCTAACCATATAGTTGGTTATTTATATTTACCACTGCAGAGAGATATTTAATAATAAATTCCTTTTTTTTTTTAAAACTTTACATATTAACTAAATTAGACACCACACTTTTTTTTTTTTTTTTTTTTTTTTAAGGTTATTAACCGATTATTCGATTAATCAAAACCTTAATCGGCCAACTAATCGATTATGAAAATAATCGTTAGTTACAGCCCTAAAAATAATGCAGTGCCGTATGGCAAAACATGGCCTGGTCCTGAAAGGGGATGAATCTTCCAGAAGTGGTTAATGGTGGAAGCCTCTTATGAATTGGTGGAACTTTTACATTATTTATGGATCAATTAACGCTCCTATAATTTTATGTTGTGTGTGTGTGTGTGTGTGTGTGTGTGTATATACTCATGCACTTTAACCTTGTTTGGATACACATTGATTTTTTTTTTTTTTTAAATGAATTATCAATATACTTATTATTTATTTATTGGATTATGCTTTTGACACTTTTTTGAAGATTTATATATTGATCTTGTATACACAGTTACAACGATCCAAGCTGGATCGATATAAACTATGTATAACGGCTCAAAATTTCAAGTCCTGAGCTACTAGCCAGGCCTTACTCGCCACCAGTTGCCCCACCCAACCCATACCATGCCCCCTAATCCCGCCCCTAAACACGGCCTCATAAATGATCTCGTGAAATTACACTTAAATGTTTTATGCAGAATTGGGTTACAAAATTATTAACAAAAACCATGAGGGCAGCCCGGCCTGGGCCCCATGAGGGCAGCCCGGCCTGGGCCCCATGAGGGCAGCCCGGCCTGGGCCCCATGAGGGCAGCCCGGCCTGGGCCCCATGAGTGCAGCCCGGCCTGGGCCCCATGAGGGCAGCCCGGCCTGGGCCCCATGAGGGCAGCCCGGCCTGGGCCCCATGAGGGCAGCCCGGCCTGGGCCCCATGAGGGCAGCCCGGCCTGGGCCCCATGAGGGCAGCCCGGCCTGGGCCCCATGAGGGCAGCCCGGCCTGGGCCCCATGAGTATTGAAAGAAATGAAATCCAATAAATGGAAGAGGCAGGGTCCGAACAGTCAGGCTGGGGAGGGGAGAGCTAGATGATGGTGGACATCCTTCAGCCAGGAAATGAGGCAGGCTCTATCTGACTTGCCATAGCTTCTAATTGAAATCTGAGGAAGCCATTTCTGTACAATAGTGGAGCCTGTACAGCTGTGTAAGTCTGAAGGGAAGGCTCTTGGCCTGGTGGAGAGGTTGTTGGACTGTGTTGTGTATGGAGTTGGTTGACCGTTTTCAATGTCCAGAGGAATCATTATTTGCTTTTCTATTTTCCAGTGTCCAGAGTCCTGGTTGAACTTCATCTGAAATTGATGCGGAAGATCGGGAAGTCGGTCACTTTTGACAGATGGGAGAAATATCTGATCAAGGTACTATACAAATAAAATTGTCATATCCTTGTTTCATTATTTTGTCTTTTTTTTTTATAAGTAAATTGTTGAAATTCATTTAACCCTTTCCCGCCGAGCGTACGCAGATATGAGTACTCGACTTTCGGGGGTTATCCCGGGATGATGCCCGCAGCTGCACGCATCATCCCGGTACCGTTGTTTAGAGCCGACGATCGGCTTTCCTAGGATAACAAGCGATGCGGCTAATAGCCGATCGGTTGTTATCCTGGAGGAGCGAGAGGAGGTCGTCCCTTCCGCCGCTCTTCCCGGCCCTCCTGGTAACACTGGAGGGCCGATGGACGATCCGCCGCTTCCTGCGACTAGTGAGAGACTGGTAAGAAGCCGGAAACGGCTTGGTTCCAGTCTCCTTGATGTAAACACGGAAGTGACTTCACTTCCTGTTTACTCGGCTGCCAATGGTGCCGGTTTTTAAAAAAATATGCGGTATTTCAGATACAGTTTTCAGTGATCTGAATACTTTGAAGTGCAAAGGAGGGATTTGGGGTCTTTTAGACCCCCGATTCCCCCCCCCCCCCCCCCCCCCCCATAAAGAGTACCTGTCACCACCTATTACTGTCACAAGGGATGTTTACATTCCTTGTGATGGCAATAAAAGTGATCAAATCTTTTTTTTTTTTTTTTTTTTTTTATAAAAAAAAATTTTAAAACACAATTTCATAATATAAAAATAAATAAAACAAGAAAAAATATAATTTTTTTTCAAACCGCCCCCTTCACCGCGAGCTCGCGCAGCAAAGAAAACATACGGAAGTCGCGCCCGCATGTGTAAACGGTGTTCAAATCACACATGTGATGTATCGCCGCGATCTTCAGAGCGAGAGCAATAATTCTAGCATTAGACCTCCTCTGTAACTCTAACCTGGTAACCGTAAATTTTTTTTTTTTTTTTGTGTCGCCTATGAAGATTTTTTATGTACCAAAGTTTGTTGCCATTCCACGAGTGCGTGCAATTGTAAAGCGTGACATGTTTGGTATCTATTTACTCGGCGTAACATCATCTTTCACATTTATTGAAATCAAATTGGGATAACTATACTGTTTTTTTATTTTTTTTTAATTCATGAAAGTGTCCCTTTTTCCAAAAAATTGCGTTTAAAACACCACTGCACAAATACTGTGTGACATAAAATATTGCAACAACTGCCATTTTATTCTCTAGATTTTCTGCTAAATATAAATAAATTATAGATAGAGATAGATAGATAGATAGATAGAGAGATAGATAGATAGAGAGATAGATAGAGAGATAGATAGATAGAGAGATAGATAGATAGAGAGATAGATAGAGAGATAGATAGATAGATAGATAGAGATAGATAGAGATAGAGGGTTCTATAGAAGAGAAAGAGTAACTAGAAAGAGTAACTTTCTAGCAAAAAATAGGGATTTTAACTTGTAAACGCCAAATGATATAAATAGGCTTAGTCATGAAAGGGTTAATAAGTTTTCATGCATTTAAATTCCAAATATACATTTTTCTTTACTGGTAACACGTACAGTAAAGTATTCACAGCGCTTCACTTTTTCCACATTTTTATGTTGCAGCCTTATTCCAACATGGATTAAATTAATTTATTTTCCTCAAATTCTGCAAACAATCCCCCATAATGACACCGTGACAAGAAGTTTCTTTGAAATCTTTGCAAAGGGAGGTGAGAAAGAACTCCGATGGTCCCTCTGACAGAGCTCCAGTGTTTCTCTGTGTGGGGAGAGAAGAACCTTCCAGAAGAACAGACGTTTGTTTGAAATCTCTGCATATTTATTAAAAATGAAAAGCCAAAACGATCCCATGTATATAAGTAGTCACAGTCTTTGCCATGACACTCATAATTGAGCTCAGGTGCCTCTTGTTTCCACTGATCATCCTTGAGATGTTTCTACAACTTGATTGGAGTCCACCTGTGATAAATTCAGTTGATTAGACATGATTTGGAAAGGCACACACCTGTCTATAGAAGGTCCCACAGTTATCAGTGCATGTCAGAGCACAAACCAAGCCATGAAGTCCAAGGAATTGTCTGTAGACCTCGGAGACAGGATTGTATTGAGGCACTGATCTGGGGAAGGGTACAGACAAATGTCTGCAGCATTGAAGGTCCCAATGAGCACAGTGTTCTCCATCATCTGTAAATGGAAGAAGTTTGGAACCACCAGGACTCTTCCTAGAGTGGGCCGCCCGGCCAAATTGAGCGATCGGGGGAGAAGGGCCTTAGGCAGGTGACCAAGAACACGATGGTCACTCTGACAGAGCTTCAGTGTTTCTCCATGGAGAGAGGAGAACCTTCCAGAAGAACAGCCATCTCTGCAGCACTCCACCAATCAGGCCTGTATGGTAGAGTGGTCCGACGGAAGCCACTCCTCAGTAAAAGGCACCTGACAGCCGCCTGGAGTTCACCAAAAGACACCCTGAAGGACTCTCAGACCATGAGAAACAAAATTCTCTGGTCTGATGGAACAAAGATTGAACTCTTTGGCCTGAATGGGAAGCATCATGCCTGTAGGAAACCAGGCACCGCTTATCACCTGGCCAATACCATCCCTACAGTGAAGCATGGTGGCGGCAGGATCATGCTGTGATGTTTTTCAACAGCAAGAACTGGGAGACTAGTCAGGATCGAGGGAAAGATGAATGCAGCAACGTACAGAGACATCCTTGATGAAAACCTGCTCCAGAGCGCTCTGGACCTCCAGATTGGGGCGAAGGTTCATCTTCCAAAAGAACGACCCTAACCACACATGCAAGATAACAAGAGTGGCTACAGAAGAACTCTGAATGTCCTTGAGTGGCCCAGCCAGAGCCCAGACCTGTTTTATCTCTGAAGAGATCTGAAAATGGCTGTGCACCGACCCTCCCCATCCAACCTGATGGAGCTTGAGAGGTCCTGCAAAGAAGAATGGGGAGAAACTGCCCAAAAATAGGTGTGCCAAGCTTGTATCGTCATACCCAGAAAGACTGGAGGCTGTAATTGGTGCCCAAAGGTGCTTCACCAAAGTATTGAGCAAAGGCTGTGAATACTTCTGTACATTGTTTTGTTTATTTGTAATACATTTGCAAAGATTTCAAACAAACTTCTTTTAATTTTGTTTTGGAATAAGGCTGTGACATAACATAACCCCCCCCCCCCCCCCCCCCCATAAATATAGCTTTGTTTTGGTGGTATTTGATCACCTCCTGCATTATTTCTTTTTTGCACTATTAACCAATAAAGAGCTTAAAAAAAAAATGCTCCACTTATCTGTTTCCGGGACCCGCCAATCGTCGGAAAGAGTGATAACTTTATTTATGTAAACAATCCAAAGCTCTCTTCTGAAAGCAGCAGTGTGCTGGTTTTGGTTTTCCCGCAGAGCAGAGAATAAAAACTGGCTCATCCCTTTTGTAAAAGCACCACAGTCAGTACACAGTTAGGTACCCATTTTTAACCCCTTGATTGCCCCAGAAGTTTTTTTGTACTTCTTTTTTTTTTTTTGTCCTAAAATGTATGAAAAAAAAATTGATTTTCAATTTTTTTTTTTTTTTTTTTTTTTTTAGGGCTGCGGAAATTAACGATTAATTGCTAGATTTATCGTTTAATTTCTTTGATCTATCAAAATAATTTTGATCGAGGACGATCCGCGGATTGAGCTCCGCGGTCTCGCCCATAGGAAAGGCCGCAACGGCAGCCATCTTGGTCCATTCGGCGGGGGCCTAGTAGCGGCGCGCTGACGTCATCGCCACCTGCCTGTTTGTGCCATCAACTCTGTGGACGGATCTGCCTGCTGTCTAGTTCGGACAAACGGAGAGGTGGACAATACGGCATGGGGAAAAATTGTAAAAACTGTATGTGCGTTATAATTAATCGATTTAAAAAAAAAAAAATGGTTTAATCGAACAAGAAAATTTTAATCAGTAACAGCCCTATTTTTTTTTTTTTTTTTATTGGATATAAAACGTATCCAATAAAAAAATATAAGAAAATTTGGAAATCAATTTTTTTCATACATTTTAGGCCAAAATGTTTTCTGTCCTTGATTTAAAAAAAAAAAAAAAAAAAAAAAAAAAAAAACTTCTAGGGTTTGGAATCGTGCGTCCGGGCTTCAGACCACCTGAAACCCAGACACATTATTCAGACCGGACTATGGCTTCCCAGCAGGGTTGCTGGCTGCAGTTGTTTAAACCAAGAGTGTCTGTTACTCTTTCACACTGCTCAAATCCAGCCCTATCAAACACACAGACGCTCCTCTTACTCCCGCCCTACCCTTCTGTGTCTGCCCACGCTCCAATCCCCGACACTGTGCCTCAGGAAAGTATGGGACATAAATCTAAAGTCCAACAGCCTCAGCTACACCTGGATGGGAGGTGCTGACTGCCAAGGGGTGAGCTCCTCTCTCTTGCCTCTGAGTGAGTACACTAAGGTAAATCAGGGTTCTCAGAGCACCCCTTACATCAGAGTTACCGTTTACACCAGAGGCCACAGTGTTCCCCTTTACATCAGAGTCCTCTCTGTACATCAGAGTTCTCAGTGTTCACCCTTAGATCAGGGTTCCCAGAGCATCCCTTATGTTGGTGAGCCCAGAGTTCTCTTTTACATCAGAGTCTGCAGAGTCCCCCCCCCCCCCCCCCCCCACTTCAGTGTAAAAGAACTCTGTAAAAGGGGAAACTCTGTGGATTCAGATATAAAAGGGGAACACTGTGGACTCTGATGTAACGGGGGACTCTTGTGCTTAACTTCTTTTAAGAAATGTTATTTAATTGCAAAATATATGCATAGTTTATATTTAAAAAAATAAAAAATAAAAAAAAGAATCGCTGTGCGCCACTAAAGTGTTTAGGTTTGACTTGCAGAAAAGGTGGTAGCCCTACGTAGAGAGAGATTGTCGCAGTTACTCAGGAGGGGACGTGTCGTTTCAGTGAGATGTCCTCATCTGTGCTGCTGCACACTGCTGTCAGTGTCACCGTGAGAATGAATTTCATGTGTGGGCCGGCCATTCTAATTTCTTAACCTCCCGAGTTCTGTCCTTGAGCTACTTGGTATATCAAAAATAAAATAAGAAATATGTTTGTTTTGCTTTTAATATTCACACTAAATCACATTGCTAATTCCATATTGTACTTTTTCTGTAGCATAAATACTGAAATTTGCACTTCAAAACTAATTTCGGAAATGCCAGTAAAAACGTGGTTGTGCCATGTCAGTGAATTTCAGTTCATTTCTTTGTCTTCTGGTGCACACGGAGAGAGGTGAACAATTCACTGACACCCCCCCCCCCCCCCCCCCCCCCCCCCCCCCAAGTGTGGAGAAAAATCTCAGCCACCCCCCCAATAAAAAAAAAAGTGTGTGTGTGTGTGTGTGTGTGTGTGTGATCTGCAGCTTGCTAGCGTCATTTCCATCTTTTCCACATTTAAAATTGCCGCCTAGAAGACTGCGCGGCCGGAAAAGCCCGAGCCGTCTGTTCGGCTCCGCTCACAGTCCCGCCTCCCTGCTGTTTCGGAAGCGAGCGCAGGAAGGCGGGACTGCGAGCAGAGCGGAACAGACAGATCGTTTTTTTTCCGGCAGCGCCCACTGCTTTTCCGCGCCGTTTTATTAGGGCACTTTTTTTTGGGGTATCGGCGTATAACACGCACCCACGACTTTCCCCCGATTTTAAGGGGGAAAAAGTGCGTGTTATACGCCGATAAATACGGTATATATATCTATCTATTGCAGACCACCTCACGCAGATATACTGCGGCGGAATAGCACATACAAGCAAACTAACGTACCAGTATGTTGCCCTTTAAGAGGCGGCCCGTGGCAAGCTCCCTGAGTCGGTTCACGGGTCCCGCGATCGTCTCACTGAGAGGAAGAACGGGGAGATGCTAATGTAAACAAGCATCTCCCTGTTCTGCCTAGTGAGTATCACTGATCTCTGCTCCCTGTAATCGGGGAGCTATGATCAGTGTCGTGTCACACGTAGCCACGCCCCCCAGTTAGAATCACTCCACAGGACACACTTAACCCCTTCACTGCCATTGTCATTTACACAGTGCCCGTCAATGTCGTAAATACGCGTTAAAAAAAAAAAAGTTTGAATTTTTCTTTCCATATTTTCCAAAACTTGTTGGAAAAAAATGACATGTTCAAAAGACTCATTATGCCTCATAGATTATACGTTGGGGTGGTTTTGCTTTCCATTTTGTGGGCGTCTCCATTGTCCTGGTGCTCCAGGGCCTTCAAAAGTGAAATCGGTAGGAGAAAAGTAAGAAATTAGATGTGTAATTTATGTCCCTAGAACACCTGAAGGTGCTCCTTGGATGTTGGGCCTCCTGTATGTGGCCAGGCTGTGTAAAAATCTCACACATGAGGTATCGCTATATTCAGGATGAGTGGCAGAATGTATTTCGGGGTGTAGTTGTAAGTATGAATTTGCGGTGTGTGAGAAATAACCGGTTTAATTTGAGTATTTTTTGTAAAAAATGAATTCTTAATTTTGCTTGAGTTGTGTGAAAAAATTAGAACTTAAAAAAAAAAAAAAAAAAAACTCGCCATGCCTCTTACTAAATGCCTTGGAATGTCTACTTTCCAAAAAAGGGGTCGTTTGGGCGGTATTTGTGCTTTCCTGGCTGGATGGTGTCTCAAGAAATGAGAGCGGCCTTCAGTACATCAGGTGTGATCAATGTTCAGTGATTGGCGCCATAGCTTGTAGACTATAAAGCTGCTTTCACACTGAAACCGCCGGCCGTTAGTGGTAAGTGCAGATCGCGTTAGTGGCGCTTTACCGCTGTTTAAGCAGCGCTTTAGCGATGCTTTTCGGCCGCTAGCAGGGCGCTTTTAACCCCAAAGAAGAGGTTAAAATGCCTGCGTTTGCAGCGCTGCTTAAGTGCTTTTCAGGCGCTTTTGGAAGCGCTGCCCATTTAAATGGGCAGGGCGTACAGCGCTCCCAAACCGCTCCAAGGATGCTGCTTGCAGGACTTTTCCTAACGTTCCACAAGGGTACCACCCCCCAGTGTGAAAAGACACTCATGGGAGGCGCATTTCAGGCACTATATTTAGAGATTTTTTCTAGCGCAAAACTGCCTGACAGCCGCCTCAGCGTAAAAGGGGTCTAACTTTCACAAAGAGTCTGCGCTGATTGTTTATTAGCGAAGCCCCTAGGACCACCATGGAAGGGGGCAACATGTGGATGGCCAGGTATGTACCCCATGGCCATCCACATGTGCAAATGACAGCCCAATCTGTGCCAGTGCCCACAAATGGGCACTGACTGGCACCATCATGCAAGAAATGAAATCAGCGCCGCATGAGTGCCCATTAGTGCCGCATACCAGTGCCACCACATCAGTGCCTGTCATTGAAGAAAACTTACTTATTTACAAAGATTTTTTAACAGAAACAAAAACTTTTTCTAAATTTTCGGTCTTTTTTTATTTGTTGTGCAAAAAAAAAAAAAATCGCAGAGGTGATCAAATACCAACAAAAGAAAGCTCTATTTGTGGGAACAAAATGATAAAAAATGTGTTTGGGTACAGTGTAGCATGACCGCGCAATTGTCATTTAAATTGCTACAGCGCTGAAAATTGGCCTGGGCAGGAAGGTGTTTAAGTGCCTGGTATTGAAGTGGTTAAACAAAATTTTCTGTCTTCTTTTTTTTTTTTTATTTATTTATTTTATTTTTTTTTTATAGCACAAAAATTGCTATTTTAAATATCCCACATTTTTTATCAAAAAATTATTTTTTTCCCTCCGTTTAGGCTGATGTGTATTCTTCTACATATTTTTGGTAAAAAAAAAAATCGCAGTAAGCGTTTGATTTTTTTGCGCAAAAGTTATAGCGTCTACAAAATAGTGGAAAATTTATGGCTTTTTTGGTGTTTTTTATTTTTTTTTTATTTTTTTACTAGTAAAGGCGTCTATCTGCGATTTTTTTTATCAGGACTGCAATATTGCGGCGGACAGATCGGACATTTTTGACACATTTTTGGGACCATTGTCATTTATACAGCGATCAGTGCTATAAAAATGCATTGATTACTGTGTAAATGCCTCTGGCAGGGAAGGGGTTAACACTAGGGGGCAATCAAGGGCCTGTGTTCCCTTTCTGTGTTCTAACTGTAGGGGAATAGGACTGTCTAGGCCAGTGATGGTGAACCTTGGCACCCCAGATGTTTTCGAACTACATTTTCCATGATGCTCAACTACACTGCAGTGCATGAGCACCATGGGAAATGTAGTTCCAAAACATCTGGGGTGCCAAGGTTCACCATCACTGGTCTAGAAGGAGAGAGAGATCGGGGTTCATACTTGGTATGAACACACAATCTGTCTCAACACCCCTGAGAGAACCGGGATCTGTGTGTTAACAAGTGATCGCCGGGAGCCCGCATAAACTCCTGGTACACGATGCGGGAGCTCCCCTAGTGGCCAAAAGGCAAAGCGACATAACCTAACGTCATTTCGCCCAGCCGTGCCACCCTGCCGCAGTAAACCTGCGGTGGCTGGTCGGCAAGCGGTTTAAAGTGCGAGAATTTGGCCTGGTCGAGAAAGGGAAATGTAAGTGCCCAGTAGGCAAGTGGTTAAAGTGTGACATGTTGGGTATCTATTTGCTCAGCGTAACATCTTTTTATATTTTACCAAAAAAATTGGGTTATATATTGTGGTGTTTTGTTTTTTTTTTAATGCAAAAAAAAAAAAATTAAAATAAAAAAAATTAATGAACATGTATTTTTTTTTCCCCCCAAAAAATTGCAAAAAATTTGAAAAACTGCTGCGCAAATATTCTGCGAAATAAAAAAAAATTGCAATGAACACCATTTTTTAATCTCTAAGGCCGTATACACACGAGCGGACTTTCCCGTGGGATTGTCCGCCGGACTGGAGTCTGCCGGTCATTCCGACCGTGTGTGGGGCTCTGGTGGACTTTTTCCTCCCAAAAGTCTGGCGGACTAAGTTTTAAGTTTAGACTTAAAAATGTCCGCTGGACTCGGCAGTCCGGCAGACAATACCGCCGTCTGTGTGCTAGTCCGCGGGACTTTTGAATGAACGGACTTGCCTCACACACGGAGGAAAGTCTGTTCATTAAGGCCCCTTTCACACTGGGGCGGGGAGCCGTGGCGACGGTAAAGCAGCGCTATATTTAGCGCTGCTTTACCGTCGTTTTAGCTGCAGTATTTGGCCGAAAAAGGGTTAAAATCCCCAGCAAAGCGCCGCCGTAGCGGCGCTTCGCAGCGGTATTGCCGCTGTATTCCATGGAAATCAATGGGTAGGAGCGGCGAATACATCGCTTCTATACCGCTCCAAAGACGCTGCTAGCAGGTCTTTTTTTTTTTTTACCGTCCTGCTAGCGCACCGCTCCAGTGTGAAAGCCCGCCGGCTTTCACACTGGAGTGAATGGGGCCGTTTTTTTTAGGCGCTATTTTTAACGCTGTACCGCCTGAAAAATGCCCCAGTGTAAAAGGGGCCTTAGAACGTGACTCCAGGTAGACGGGGCTAGCGAAGGCAGTGAATGCCGCCGCGCTAGCCTGTAACCTGGCATGGATTTAAAGGGGAATCCCTACACGGAAAAAACGGCGTGGGGGTCCCCCAAATCCATTTCAGACCCTTATCCGAGCACGCAGCCCGGCCGGTCAGGAAAGGGGGTGGGGACAAGCGAGCGCCCCCCCCCCCTCCTGAGCCGTACCAGGCCGCGTGCCCACAACATGGGGGGGTGGGTGCTTTGGGGAAGCACCTTGTCCTCATGTTGATGAGGACAAGGGCCTCTTCCGACAACCCTGGCCGTTGGTTGGGGTCTGCGGGCGAGGGGGTTATCGGAATTCGGGAGCCCCTTTAATAAAGGGGCCCCCAGATACCGGGCCCCCACCCTATGTGAATGAGGATGGGCTACGAGGTACCCTTACCCATTCACCTAAGGAAAAGAGTCTAAATGAAAAAAAATGACACCATTTTTTTAAATACTTTATTGCACAGCTCCGGGGGTCTTCTTCCGTCTTGGGGGGTCTTCTCGCCGGACTCCTCCGCTATCTTCTGCTCTTTTCCTAGCGGAGGAGTCCGGCTTTCTTCTTCGTTGCCGCCGTCTGGGGGTCTTGTTCCGACTTCGGGGGTCTCTTCTGTTCTTCTTGCCGTTGGCCGGGGCTTCTGTTGCGGTTGCTGTCATCGCCTTCTTCTTTCTTTTTTTCTTCTTTCTTTTTTTCTTCTTCTTTCTTCTTTCTTCTTCCGATGTTGACAAAAAAGTGACAGAAAAGGCTTGGTCTTCAAGTGGTTAATCAGATGCTATACCTAAAATCGCATGCTGGATAAAGTAGTGCGATGTTTCGAGTGCTATTATGTCTAAGGGACGGTTGTAGTTCTGGGCATATTCTACAAATTGAGCTGCTTTTCAGAAGAAGTCAGTTGATGGTAACTCTTTTATTTTCTCTTCATAATTGCAGATCTGTCAGGACTATAACAGTACCTGGGCCTGGGAGATGGAGAAGAAAGGCTACTTGGAGATGAGTGTGGAGTGTAAAGTGGGTCTGCTGAAGGTGAGACGCAGTTGAAAAACATAATATGGAAATGGTATTGCCAGCCAAAGGAGTTGTGTACTGCCAGACAGTATAGCCAGGTATCTGACCTCCGCTGTAGTTAATGGAAATATAAAGGGGATGATTTACTAAAAACTGAAGAATGCTAAATCTGGTGTAGCTGTGCATATAAACCAAGCGGCTTCCAATTTTCCCTTTTGTCAAAGCTTAAATCGGTTCTGCACACATTTCATTTAGTAAATCTCTTTGCCTTCCAAATCAGGCAAAGAGTACTAAATGAAATGTGTTTTTTTTTTTTTTTTACTTACCTTGTAATCGAGGACTTCCTGTCTTCTTTCTCTCCTCGGGGGTGGGCGTGGTCTTCCGGGGATCCTCGTCACGCTGCACTGTCTCCTGGGATCTGGTGTCATTGATCCAGGAGTCAGTGCGGGCATCTTCCGAAATCTCGCGAGATGTCGGCCACATCTTCCGAAATCTCGCGAGATGTCGGCCACATCTTCCGAAATCTCGCGAGATGTCGGCCACATCTTCCGAAATCTCGCGAGATGTCGGCCACATCTTCCGAAATCTCGCGAGATGTCGGCCACATCTTCCGAAATCTCGCGAGATGTCGGCCACATCTTCCGAAATCTCGCGAGATGTCGGCCACATCTTCCGAAATCTCGCGAGATGTCGGCCACATCTTCCGAAATCTCGCGAGATGATGGCCACATCTTCCGAAATCTCGCGAGATGACGGCCACATCTTCCGAAATCTCGCGAGATGTCGGCCACATCTTCCGAAATCTCGCGAGATGTCGGCCACATCTTCCGAAATCTCGCGAGATGTCGGCCACATCTTCCGAAATCTCGCGAGATGTCGGCCACATCTTCCGAAATCTCGCGAGATGTCGGCCACATCTTCCGAAATCTCGCGAGATGTCGGCCACATCTTCCGAAATCTCGCGAGATGTCGGCCACATCTTCCGAAATCTCGCGAGATGTCGGCCACATCTTCCGAAATCTCGCGAGAGTAACGGCGGTGCATGCTGGGCCATATAAAGTGCCTGTGGGGTTTCACATGCCCACAGGCAAGATGGACCCCAGCAGACAAGAAGAAGATGAAGATGAAAACCGGCGGCGATCGAGATGGAAGATGGAACAGGTAAGTCCCCCAATTGAGCTCTATGCCCTTGGCATATAGCCCAAAAAAAAAAAAAAAACGAGTGCAGAACCGCTTTAATTGATCAAGCTGGAGTTAGAAGCTGATTGGCTGCCATGCAGAGTTGCACCAGATTTTGCACTGTCCTGTTTTAGTAAATCAGCCCCACAGTCATTTCTTTGTAAAGATACTTCCATTTTTTTTTTTTTAAATCTTTATTGTGCAGCAAATTTACAGTAAACGTGAACAAATTATAGCATCTTTTCATAGACTTCAAACTTGTACTGAATACCAAGATACTTCCTTTTCTATGTGTTAGGAATATAAATCTATACAGCGCCTTGAAAAAGTATTCATACCCCCTTGAAATTTTCCAAATTTTTTCATGTTACACCCAAAAACGTAAATGTATTTTATGTGATGGACCAACACAAAGTGGCACATAATTGTGAAGTGGAAGGAAAATGATAAATGATTTTCAAAATGTTTTACAAATATGTGAAAAGTGTGGAGGGTACATTTGTATGGCGCCCCCCAGAGTCAATACTTTGTAAAACCGCCTTTCACTGCAATTACAGCTGCAAGTCTTTTTGGGGGTGTCTCTACCAGCTTTGCACATCTAGAGAGGGACATTTTTGCCCATTCTTGTTTTTTGCAAAATATCTCAAGCTCTGTCAGATTGGATGGAGAACGTCTGTGAACAGCAATTTTCAAGTCTTGCCACAGATTCTCAATTGGATTTAGGTCTGGACTGTGACTGGTCCATTCTAATACATGAATATGCTTTGAGCTAAACCAGTGATGGTGAACCTTGGCACCCCAGATGTTTTGGAACTACATTTCTCATGCTCTCTGCAGTGTAGTTGAGCATCATGGGTAATGTAGTTCAAAAACATCTGGGGTGCCAAGGTTCGCCATCACTGATCTAAACCATTCCATTGTAGCTCTGGCTGTATGTTTCGGGTTGTTGTCCTGCTGGAAGGTGACTCGGACAGGTTCTCCTCTAAGATTGCCCTGTATTTGGCTCCATCCATCTTCCCATTAGGGGGGGTGTTGATGGGGACAAGGGCCTCTTCCCAACAACCCTTGCCCGGTGGTTGTCGGGGTCTGCGGGCAGGGGGCTTATCTGAATCTGGAAGCCCCCTTTAACAAGGGGACCCCTAGATCCCCCCCCCCCCCCATGTGAAGGAGTATGGCCTACCCATTCACCTGGAAAAAAAAAGTAATGTGGTGTTAAATACAGTAGAAAGTTTTTGACAAGTCTTTTTTTATTAAAAATCTTCTTCGATGCTTCTTCCTCCTCCATCTTCTCCCGCATCTTCATCCTCCGTTCTTTTACTTCTTCCGCTCTTCTGTCTTTTTTTTCCGGTGTTCTTCCTCTGCTGCCGCTGCTACCGCCGACGACCCAAAGACTTGTCAAAAACGGTCTACTGTATTTTTTAACACTACACTACTTTTTTTTTTTTCCAGGTGAATGGGTAGGGGTACGATGTACCCCATACTTATTCACATGGAGGGGGTGGGAGCTGTGGTTCCCCTTGTTAAAGGGGGCTTGCAGATTCCGATAAGCCCCCTGCCCGCAGACCCCGACAACCACTGTGCAAGGGTTGTTGGGAAGAGGCCCTTGTCCCATCAACATGGGGGCAAGGTGCTTTGGGGTGGGGGGGGCACAGAGCCAACCCTGCCCCAAAGCACCCATCCCCCCCATGTTGAGGGCATGCTAGCTTGTCCCCTCCCTTTCCTGACCTGCCGGGCTGCATGCTCGGATAAGGGTCTGGTATGGATTTTGGGGGATTTTTTTTTTTTTTTTACATTCAGCGGGAAGACAGCTGATGACTCATCGGTTGCTAAGAACGCAGCGGCCTCTCCTTGGCAACCAGCTATATACAGTGTAAATAAAACTCTTCAAATCGTGGTAAAAACGCGGTACTTGCGCTTTGGATGTGGGTCCATTGAATTCTATTGCATGCAAAACGCTGCATTTTGTGGGGGGAAAAAAGTCCCCGACCCTTTCCAAAAACGCAGAGGCACTAAAATGCATTGATGTGAACATGTTCCATAGGAACCCACGTTAAAAAATGTCCCTGCATTTCTGCAAAATGCATAAAAAAACGCATTAGTGTGAATCAAGCTTAAAGGGGGCTGAGTACAAATGCACGCCACACTTTTCACATATTTATTTGTAAAAAATGTTGAAAACCATTTATCATTTTCCTTCCACTTCACAATTTATGTGTCACTTTGTGTTGGTCTATCACATAAAATCCCAATAAAATACATTTACGTTTTTGGTTGCAACATGACATAATGTGGAAAATTTCAAGGGGTATGAATACTTTTTCAAAGCACTGTACATGCACACAATGTGGAGAGTTGGGTGCTCTAAAAGAAGAAGAAAAAAGACAATTTCTCTTTCGCTTTCTCTTTCGCTTTCTCTCTCCTTTTTTTTCGCTTTCTCTCTCCTTTTTTTTCGCTTTCTCTCCTCCTTTTTTTTTTCGCTTTCTCTTTCTTTCTCTCGCTTTTTTTTTTTTTTTCGCTTTCTCTCTCCTTTTTTTTTTTCGCTTTCTCTCTCCTTTTTTCTCTCTCTCTCTCTCTCTCTCTCAGAAATATGTAGCCTCCACTATAGACACTCTTTGCCGCTCACCTCAATGACAGGACCCCTGAATTAACAAAGGGTCACGTAGGCTTCCCCATACTGGGTGCTTATCCACGATCGTAGTCTCCGAAGTCTTCCTGGTGTTAATCATGCAGTACAGCCAAGTTTATTCATACACAGCAATTCCATCACAATGGCTTGTATACAGATGATCACCAATATCCTGGGATATGGGTATAAATAAACATATAGTGCTTTCTGCTAACAAAAAATTCATTGAGATATAAAATAACATTTACAAAAAAAAAAGGCACTTCCAATAAGTGCCAGCAGACAAGTGGTCCTGCTGGTGAAGCCCCACCCTTTGAAATGTAGCGCGTTTGGGAAGGAGTTGCGTGACGTCACCTCCGTATGATCTCCGAGTGCTCGTATGCTGCCACTTATTGGAAGTGCCTTTTTTCTAAGTGTTCTTTTATATCTCGATTTTAAATGCTTGTTAGCGGAGAGCTTATTTATGAACTTTTTCTTAATTTAGCGCTGCACTATTTTGTACTTTAGTAATTTTAGACTTTTTAAGCTTCAAAGGGGTTTTGGACTCCAAGGAGGAACAGAGCGATGACTATTTTTATTTTATTTTTTTCTCTGGTCTTTAGCTTTAACTGTACAAATAAAGACACTACAGCTGCTATCTCTTTTGTAGTTCTCATGCAACTGGTCATTTTAAGTATGATTATTTATTTGCAGCACTTGTGTGAGTGTCAGTTTGATGACAATCTGAAGTTTAAGAATGCCATTAATGAAGAGGATGCCGATTTGATGCGCATCCAACCAATCGGAAGAGATAAAGACGGCTTAATGTACTGGTACCAACTGGATCAGGACCACAATGTCCGAATTTACATAGAAGAACAGGATGACCAGGACGGATCTACGTGGAAATGCATAGTCAGGTTGGCTGTGTGTGTGTGTGTGGGGGGGGGGGGGGGGGGGGGGGTTCTTCATTGTATTGGTGTGCCTATCCAGTAATGTAGTCCAAAGTGCAATGATTTGTCCGAATTCTGTAACCCATAGAGACCAATTTTCTAAATTTCCAGGAAATCTTCAAGCCTTTTCTACCAAAATATAAAAAAAAAAAGCCAAATTTCTGCAGTGGAGTTGAGGGGTGGATGGGTGGCAATGTGCCCTTGAAGGTCCCCCATTAAACCAGACTTTTAGTGTACTATTCAGGACTCTAATAATGTCATTTTTTTTGTTTTAAATTTCTACTGAAAAATAGCAATATACTCCATATGCCCGCAGCTTCATAGTGTGGGGGAAATATTTGATTCCATGCAGATTTTGTAAGTTTGCCCACTTGAAAAGAAATGAAGGACCTATCATTTTTTATCATAGGTGTACTTTAAATGATGGAGACAGAATATCAACCAAAAAAAACAATGACACAAATATAGTTGCAGTTCAGTGAGTAAAATAAGTATTTGATCCCCAAGCAAAACATGACTTAGTACTTGGTAGAGAAACCCTTGTTGGCAAGCACAGAGGTCAGACGTTTTCTTGTAGTTGGTGACCAGGTTTGCACACATCTCAGGAGGGATTTAGGTCCCCTCTTCTTACAGATCTTCTCTAAATCCTTAAGGTTTCTTGGCTGTCACCTGGCAACTCGAAGTTTCAGCTCCCTCCATAAATTTTCTATAGGATTAAGGTCTGGAGACTGGCTAGGCCACTCCTTGACCTTAATGTGCTTGAGCCACTCCTTTGTTTGACTTGGTGGTATAATTTGGGTTATTGTCATGTTGGAAGACCCATCTTCAGTATTCTGGCTGAGAGTAGGAGGTTCTCACCCAAGATTTTACAATACTTGGCCCCTTGGCCTGCGGCAAAGTGGACCTCTACCTTTAGCAGAGAAACCGTCCCAAAGCATAATGTTTCCACCTCCGTGCTCGACTGTAGGGATGGTGTTCTTAGGGTCATAGTCAGCATTTTTCTTCCTCCAAACACGGCGAGTCGAGTTAATGCCAAAAAAGCTCAATTTTGGTCTCCTCTGACCACAGCACTTTCTCCCAATCCTTCTCTGAATCCTTTAGATGTTCATTGTCAAACTGCAGACGAGCCTGTACATGGGCCTTCATGAGCAGGAGGACCTTGCGGGCTCTTCGCAATCTAAATCCATGGGCGGCGCTTTGTGTTACCAATGGTTTGTTTGGTGACTGTGGTCCCAACTGCTTTGAGATCATTCACAAGCTCCTCCCGTGTAGTTCTGGGCTGATCCCTCACGTTTCTCATGATCCTCCTCACCCCATGAGGCGAAATCCTGCATGGAGCTCCAGACTGAGGGCGATTGAATGGTTTATTTATTTATATATTGTTGTGCTTTTTTAAGGAAAGTTTCCCGCACATTTTTATTAAGTAATTTTTAACGAAGATATTTTTAAGATACAAGATCAATCTATACGACACAGTCCTATATATGCGAAACTTGTTCACGGAGACGAGTGATCATACTTAATAGTCACATTTATTGGTTGACAGAAAACAAATATTTTCATGAAATTTAAAATACAGATTGCATTATTTGAACATTTGACAATTAATGGAAATACCCTCAAAATGGGCGTAGTACCTTGGACACAATATCACCATGATAACTTCTTCAGTAGAATCAATAACCTTATACTTGACAATTTAACATAATGTCTGTATTTCACACACCCAGCCGTTACTATGCTGCAGGTAAGTAACGTTGAACAATGCGAAACAAATTAGACATTTGTTTGTCAATAAAAAGCAACTATGCAAAAAGTAATATATAATAAAAATTGAATATTAGAGAAAAATCTATGAAAAGGCGATTATTGATTCTGGAGAATGATTATCAATACTAGAATATTCAATACATCAATGGTTAAGAGAACATACAAGATAAAATCAAAATGGCATATTTACCCATTCCAAAATGGCTATAAGTCTGGATTTAGGATAGCTACCGGGTTCAGGAATCTCTTTGGAGGTTAAAGTATATTTCCAGGCATGGCTGTCAGTCTATCTGGGAAGATGTTTCTCCCGGTGTCCCTTCCCCAGGGTGGGTCCCTGAGCTCTCAGGTTCCCCTGAGCTGTCTCCTCCCTTCACTATCTCTCTAGCTTCTTAAATACCCTCTCACACAATAAGATCATATAATTTGTAATATATTCAGCCCAAAAGGTATGTGTCTCTTTCCTATTGGCCTAAATGTTTTAAATGTAATTGCGCCTTCAACCACCAGGGGTCTCACATGTGTTTTGGGGCTGCTCTGTAAAGTAATATATTTTATTTTATACTGTATATTTTACTTTAGTGGAAATATCTATATCTTTAATATTTGGGAATTCTACTAACCCCATACTATCAAATACGCTTAGCATAATTATTGATCAATCACTTTGCATAAAAATGGTGATATATATGCATATCATTGTATATCTGTAAACATTTAGTCCATTTAAAAAGGACACAAGTTATATATATGTGTGTGTGTGTGTGTGTGTGTGTGTGTGTGTATATATATATGTATATATATATATGTATATATATATATATATATATATATATATATATATATATATATATATAAATCAACATCACATACAGTTTTTATCTATCTGGATACCTGTATAATTTGGGTATCCAATCAATATTTGTTTATCTAGCATAGTTAAATTCTAATATATTCATAGCATAATCATATATTTATCTTAATACTAATTTGTTCCTAAAACAATTCTATTAATAATCACCCTATATTTATTATGTTTTCTTTATAACCGATTTCATCAATTCATCGGATACTAAAATGATAGTTTTATTTTGTGACTTACAGATATCACATATACTATGAATTGACTGGTAACATCATGTTTTGAGATGAACTTTGAACAGTCCAATACATGTTTTGATAGTTTAGCTGTGTACACAATTTCTAGGACTTCACACAATGGGCTTTGTCGGGAAAGGCCTTGGCTTTAGAATTTTTGTATTGATGGTTGTAAATTGTCCAAACAGACTTTACTTCAGCACAAAGGATTCTTCCCAGTCACGGACCACCTCCAAGTGATGACACCTCATAAATTTGGACTTCTCAAACTAATCAACAAAAATAAGTACACACCTTTTGCTTGGTGACAAAGGCTCCCATTGTTCCTGTTCTCTTTTTGGCTTCAATACAGGCTTGTAAAAACCCCTTGAATAGAATGGTTATAGTAATTTAGAATACATGAGTTTCCTGTGTCTTAGAGGTCTTTGATAGGTCAATTATGGTGACCTCACAGTTCACGTGTCTTTTTGAAATTATACATTTCTGTCATTGAATAGTAAATATATCTCTTCATAAATTCACAACTATATATATATATATATATATATATATATATATATATATATATATATATATAAAAAAAATTTTTTCCATTTGTCAATTATTACTACAACTGTTGTCTCCTTCTCACAAAGCCATCTTGTTCTTGGTCTTGTTGCCTATTCCAGCCTTGCAATCCTGTCCCTGATGTCCTTTGACAGTTCTTTGGTCTTGCCCACGATGGGGAGGTTTGAAAAGATTCTGTGGACAGGGGTCTTTTATACACATAACAAGGAGTTGTTAGGCGCACCTTCTTAAAGCGGAGTTCCACCCTAAAGTGAAACGTCCGCTCATGAGATTCCTCCCCACCTTCGGTGCCACAATTGGTACCTTTCAGGGGGAGGGGGGTGCAGATACCTGTAAAATCCAAGTATCTGTACCCTCTTCCGGGAATAGCTAGCCGCAGATAATTGCTCTCTCGCGCGCTCTCGCTCTCTCTCTCTCGCGCGCTCTCGCTCTCTCTCTCTCGCGCGCTCTCGCTCTCTCTCTCTCTCGCGCGCTCTCGCTCTCTCTCTCGCGCTCTCTCTCTCGCTCTCGCTCTCTCTCTCTCGCGCGCGCTCTCGCTCTCTCGCCCCCTCAACACACAGTTCCCAGAACACAACAGGGACCAGTGAAGATGCGCAGTAGGGAACCGGGCAGTGAAGCCGCAACGCTTCACTTCCTGATTCCCTGACCAAGGATGGCGAAGGGGGCAGCCGATAGAAGAGCGATTGCTCACCTGCTGCTGACATCGCGGGCACCCCGGACAGGTAAGTGTCCATTAAGTCAGCAGCTGCTGACTTTTAATATATATATATATAATAATATTTTTTTTTTTTAAATTGATAGGACTAATCTGTGTACCACATAACATACTGTAGCCAGTCTGTGGGAGCCAGAATTATTGTTGGTTGGTAGGGGATCAAATGCGTATTTTACACACTGAACTGAAACTTCATTTATAACATTTGTATCGTATGATTTTTGGTGGACATTCTGTCTCTCATGTAAAATACACCTATGATAAGAATTAAAGACCCTTCATTTCTTTAAGTGGGCAAACTTACTAAATCTGCAGCATCAAACAATAATTTTCCTCACTGTATCTGTACATCTGCAGTGTGAGGTCTAAGGCATTGCTGCATCTCACTGCTCCTCTCATCAGGTTTGGAGACAGATTTTGGTGATGTCACTACTGTGCTGCTCACGGTTTTCCTTGCTGATGTGGAAGGTGTACCTGAGGAGCCGCAGTATTAGGATCTACCGGTTTCTGCTTCATTTTGTGCTTTCTAAACCCCTTTTTGGTGGCACATCACTCCTTCTCCAGTCATCAGATGGGCAGTCATTGGAAGGGCAGCTCTTCCCTGAGAACCCAAAGCCCTGCCTCAATCTGGTGCAGCTGTGCAGGGTAGCCAATTGGCTTCTAACTTCAGCTTGTTCAATGAATCTTTGACAATAAAACCTGGAAGCTGATTGGTTTCTATGCACAGCTACACCAGATTTTGCACTCTCCAGTTTTAGTAAATCAACCCCAATATGAAACAAGGGAAAGCAACTTAATAATGGGGAAAAGATCAGCTACGGGGGGCCCATAGGCAATACTGATGAAGGATCCTTTGTGCTCTACTTTCTTTTGGGGGGGTACAGACTCCACACTTTAGCTCCTCTTTGAAACACCACTTTTGATATCCCAGGAGCTAAAGAGAAAATATGCCTAAAAACACCACCTCTCTGATGTCACGGGGGGCTTTTAGGGAGCCAATCACTTTATTCTTTGGTTCCCTAAAAGTGCCGGCATCCTAGTAGATTTGTCTCGCAGATGTTACAGAACAAAACCGTAATAATTGTAATTTTTTTTTTTTTTTTCGTTTGCAGGACCAGGAATGAGCTGGCAGAAACTCTGGAACTTTTAAAAGCACAAATAGACCCATCTTTACTGAAGAAATCTGAGCCACAGGATAGTTCATCTCAAGAATGCCCAAATCCAGAGGATGGGGAACTGAAAAAAGAAGAGAGCGGAGGTGTGATGGGATTCCATTGTGTAACATTTATGGTCTTTTTCAATGGATTAGGGCTGCAACTAACGATTATTTTCATAATCGATTAGTTGGCCGATTTATTATTTCAAATAATCGATTAATCAGTTAATAACCTTAAAAAAAAAAAAAAAAGTGTGGTGTAAAATTTAGTTAATATGTTAAGCTTTTAAAAAAAAAAAGCAATTTATTCTTAAATATCTCTATGCAGTGGTAAATATAAATAACCAACTACATGGTTAGGAAGCAAAATATTTAAACCACTCTGAGAATAACAGACAGAAGAGATGTACTTTTTTTGTCCAATTAGTTTTTGGGCAGATTAATATTGAATTAAAAAATATTGAATATATATAATTGAATATATAATATTCAATTATAATATTGAATTAAAAAAAAATATTGAACTAAAAAAGCACCGTTTTTGCTTTAAAAAAAAAAAAAAAGTCCTTGACCCTTTCCAAACAGTAGCAGCTGAAAAAAGCGTAGATGTGAACGTGTCCCATAGGAAAACATGTAAATAAACTGTAGTGCGTTTCTGCAAAAAGCACCAAAAAACACATAGGTGTGAACCAGGCCTGAGATGTTTAGTAACATAATAGGGGGTTAAAAAAACTAAAATGCAGATAATCACTACTGTAAGGGGGTAAAACATTTTTACTGTAGAACTGTAACCCCCCCCACAAATAGAGCTTTCTTTTTTTTTGGTGGTATTTGATCGCCCCTGCAGTTTTATTTTTTATTTTTTGCGCTATAAACAAAAAAGAGCTACAATTTTGAAAAAAACGCACTATTTTTTATTTTTTGCTATAAGAAATATCCCCCAAAATATATATAAAAAAAACATTTTTTTTCCTCAGTTTAGGCTGATACGTGTTCTTCTACATATTTTTGGTAAAAAAAATAGCAATAAGCGATTATTGATTGGTTTGCGCAGAAGTTATAGCGTTTACAAGTTAGGGGATAGTTTTATAGCATTTTTATTAATAATTTTTTTTTATTAGTAATGGCGGCGATCAGCGATTTTTTTATTGTGACTGCAACATTATGGCGGACGCATCGGACATTTTTGGGACCTTTGTCATTTATACAGCAATCAATGCTATTTAAATGCATTGATTCCTGTATAAATGACACTGGCAGTGAAGGGGTTAACCACAAGGGGGCAGTGTAGGGGTCAAGTATGCCTAGGGGTGTGTTTCTTACTGTGGGGGGGTGGCGTGGCTGTCAGCTAGTGAATGCTGATCTCTGCTCCAATCACAGGGAGCAGAGATCGGCGTCACTAGTTGCTAAGCAGAACGGGGAGATGCTGTTTATCTCGTCATCTCCCCGTTCAGCCTTCCCGTGAGACGATCGCTGGTGTCCCCGCGGTGATCGAGTCCGCAGGGCCCGCGGCCGGACTCACGGGGGTCCCGACCAGCGCGCTCCCGATGGCACGACAGGCATTAAGGAGGGACTTGTATATACGCCCTCCTGCCTGTACGTGCCATTCTGCCGATTGTATATCTGTGTGCGCTGGTCGGGAAGTGGTTAATCGATTACTATATTCATAATCGATTAATTTCACAATCGATTAGTTGTTTCAGCCCTACAATGGATTGTGCAAGAAGCAGTGCAGTAGCACGCTCTTCTGCTTAGAGCATTTTCCATTTTGTTGAAGTATAATTCTTGATTTAGAAATCCTGTTGCCGGCACTTATATCCACAAAAATCTTCCCATAAGATTATATGTGCATTTAACATATTTTAGGCATATTCTATAGTAGGGCCGGGGCTGTGCTAGGGAATTGAGTGATTAAATTTTTTTTTAATCACATTAAAGTGGTTATAAACCCACTCTGATCCTTTCTAAACTACTGCAATATTGGTTATCTAGAAGGATATACACGCCTCCTGCACATATACTTATCTGTCAAATGTCTCCCCTCTGTCTGCTATGAGACCCGCACAAACTGCAGATTTCGTGGGTGGGTCTGTTTTTCCAGGGCTCGGTGGGTGGAGTCGTGATGTCAGTAGACTCCCCGCCCACCTCTACACCCCCCTTATCAACATGCATTTTCTCCTGTGTATTTCTTACACTGAACTTCTGCTATGATCACTAACATCCAGTCAAAACCCAGAAAAGTCCCCACATGACTTCAGCATCACGCTGAGGTGTGGAACAGCCAATCCTTGCAAAGCTGCTGAAGAATGGAGTGGGGGGTGGGAATTAAAAAAAAAATAATAATGCATGTCTTAGGCTAGTGCACGAGATATGTAAATCGCCTGTCAATCACAGCAAGGGGGAAGAACGGACTAAGTTTTCAGTTTGTCCCCTTTATTTCACTGAAAAAACATAAGATTGCTCAGAGCTGGATTAACTCTTTGTGGCAAGACTGGGCACAGCTGATCTGAAATCTCATATTCTATATTGTGCCAGACAAAAAAAAAAAAAAATTGGGGTTTACATCCACTTTAAAGGGCAATTTGCAAATGAATAAAATCGCTTTTGAAAAGGAAAAACATAGCAAGTAAGCATATAAAATTTAAATCCAAGGGAAAAACGTCAGCTCCAGTTTGAAACTTTAACTTTCTTGTAATTTAGTATATTCATTTTAAGGGGGCACACTAATTAAAAAAAACCCGCAATAAGCGTATATTGATTGGTTTGCGCAAAAGTTATTGCGTATTAAAAATAGGGGATAGATTTAGGGACTTAAAATTTGTATTGTTTTTACTAGTAATGGCGGGCGATCATGCAATTCTTACCCTGGACTGCGACATTGCGGCAGACAAATCTGCCCCCCCCCCCCCAAATTACACTTTTTGGGGACCAGTGACATTATTACAATGATCAGTGCTATAAAAATGCCGTGATCAATGTAAAAATTCCACTGGCAGGGAAGGGGTTAACACTAGGGGGCAATCAAGGGGATAACTGTGTTCCCTCAGTGTGTGCTAACTGTAGGGGGAATGGGCTGCCTGGGACATGACGGATCATTGTTCCCGATCACAGGGAACAGTAGATCTCTGACATGTCCCCCTGTCAGAATGGGGATCCGCCTTGTTTACAAAGGCAGATTCCCATTCTGCCTCTCCTCACCGCGGGCCGACATCGAGTCCGTGCGACCTGCAGGCACACTCCCGCAGCAGGTGCGAGAGCGAGGCGGCACGCGAGTGCCCACCGAAGCCGATGTACAATGACGGTGGTTTGCGCAGTAGAGCCGACCTGGTACAACTGCGGCAGGCAGACTTTAACCACTTCAGGACCAGCCTCGTTTTGGATTTTAGGTGTTTAGGTGTATACATGTTTAAAACAGTTTTTTTTTGCTAGTAAATGACTTAGAACCCCCAAACATTATATATAGTTTTTTTCCCTAACACCCTAGAGAATAAAATGGCGGTCATTGCAATACTTTTTTTCACACCGTATTTGCGCAGCGGTCTTACAAGCGCACCTTTTTTGGGAAAAAAAGTCACTTTTTTGAATAAAAAAATAAGACAACAGTAAAATTAGCCCAATTTTCTTTTTTTGTATTGTGAAAGATAATCTTACGCCGAGTAAATTGATACTCAACATGTCACGCTTCAAAATTGCGGCTGCTCGTGGAATGGCGTCAAACTTTTACCCTCAAAAATCTCCATAAGCGACATTTAAAAAATTCTACAGGTTGCATTTTTTGAGTTACAGAGGAGGTTTATTAATTATTTGCTCTCGCTCTACCGATCGCGGCGATACTTCACATGTGTGGTTTGGCTACCGTTTTCATATGTGGGCACTACTCACGTATGCGTTCGCTTCTGCACGCAAGCTCGTTGGGACGGGGTGTTTTTAAAAAAAAAATTCTTTTTGTTTTTCTTATTTATTTACTTGAATTTATTATTTTTTACACTGTTTAAAAAAAAAAAAATGGATAACTTTTATTCCTATTACAAGGAATGTAAACATCCCTTGTAATAGAAAAAAGCATGACAGGACCTCTTAAATATGAGATCTGGGGGTCAAAAAGTCATCAGATCTCCTCATATTTGGACTTAAATGCAAAAAAAAAAATGTAATTTAAAAAAAATGACATTTGGAAATTGTGCCTTTAAGACGTATGGGCGGAAGTGACGTTTTGATGTCGCTTCCGCCCTTCTATGGTATAGAGACGAGTGGCGGCCATCTTAGCCTCACTCGTCTCCAGACCCAGCACGTAGAAGGACCCGATCGCCTCCGCGCGGGGTGCACCTCTCCCGCCGCCGATAACGGTGATCTCGCGGCTAATCTGCCGCGATGACCACCATTATCGTACACAGGACCGCCTCATGTAAAGATGGATATCTTGGTTGTGGCAGCAGCTGCTGCCGTTACCGAGATATCCCTCTTCAAAGTGCCGACGTATATGTACATGAGGCGGTCGTGAAGTGGTTAAGTAGTTAGAGCAACTGTCATCTCTGTCCCGCATCGGCTACTCCTCTGACCCGCTGTTGACTTACCGACAGTTCCATTCACTTTTAATGGGACAGCTGGTGACACAACAAGCGGCAGGAGGTGAGTGGATGCCCGCTAACAGGCGCTGCCATGATGGATCGGAAATGACAGGTGCTCTTTGAATGTAAGGACTTTATTCTTGCTGGTAGTTGGAATCTTTAATATTTGCAAACAAAATGAAGGTTTCCTATTTAGAATAATAAGCTGTTGGGTTAGTAAATATTCCCAAACTGGGTCTTTTTTACTGCCTGCTGTCATTTTGATCCTCGGGGGAGGAGTAAAGCACTACAAGGTATGTGCAGAAAGACCACAAGGTTTTTATGCTGCTTTGAAAGTTTCACTTTCATTTTTACTGCTTGCCCTTCCTCCTCCCACTTGGAGCCCATTTCATGCTGAATAAACTAAATGAATGTATCTTAAATAGAAAACTATCTTTAGATAGATTTATTTACTCTAAAAGCATTTTATTAAATTTTGATAAAAATCCAATTTAACCCTTTCCCGACAAGCGTACGCAGATATGCGGCCTCGGCTTTCGTGGGTTATACCGGGATGATGCCCGCAGCTGCAGGCATCATCCTGGTACCGTTTTTTTTAGAGCGGGCGATCAGCTTTCCAGAGATAACATTCGATGCGGCTAAAAGCCGCTCGGCTGTTATCCCGGAGGAGCGGGAGGGGACGTCCCGCCGCTCTGAACGGGCCTCCCGTCCCACCGGGAGACCCGATTCTCAATCCGCCTCTTCCAGCGGCTAGGGACAGACTGGCAAGAAGCTGGAAAAGGCTTTGTTCCAGTCTCCTGATTGTAAACACGGAAGCGACGTCACTTCCTGTTTACTCGGCTGCCAATGGCGCCTGTTTAAAAAAAATATACAACATTCAGAATTGCCGAAACCGGAGATCGGAATACTTTGAAGTGCAAAGGAGGGATTGGGGGTCTTTCAGACCCCCCTGATCCCCTCCATAAAGAGTACCTGTCACCACCTATTACTGTCACAAGGGATGTTTAGATTCCTTGTGACAGCAATAAAAGTGTTTAAAATTTTTTTTTTTTTTTTAAAACAATTTAATAATATAAAAATAAATAAAATAAGAAAATAATACATTTTAAAGCGTCCCCGCGAGCTCGCGCAGCGAAGAAAACACATACAGAAGTCGCGGCCGCATATGTAAATGGTGTTCAATTCACACATGTGAGGGATCGCCGCGATCGTCAGAGCGAGAGCAATAATTCTTGCACTAGACCTCTGTAACCGTAAAAAAAAAATAAAAAAATGACCGCGTGGCCTATGGAGATTTTTAGGTACCGTTTTTGGTCGCCATTCCTCGAGTGCGTGCCATTATAAAGTGTGACATGTTTGGTATCTATTTACTCGGCGTAACCTCATCTTTCACATTATACAAAAAAAATTGTGCTAACTTTACTGTTTTTGTTTTTTTATAATTCATTAGTGTCCCCTTTCCCAAAAAGTTGCATTTGAAACACCGCTGCACAAATACCGTGTGGCATAAAATATTGCAACAGTCGCCATTTTTTTTCTCTGCTAAAAAAATATACATGTTTGGGGTCTCTAAGTAATTTTCTAGCAAAAAATACTGATTTTTAACTTGTAAACACCAAGTGTCAGAAATAGGCTTAGTCATGAAAGAGTTAAATAATAAAAAAAAAACGTTTTTTAGTTTATTTTTATTCATTCCTTTTTTAAAGTGTATTTTTGCACAAAAAATTGCGTTTGAAAGACCGCTGTACAAATAGTATGACGTAAAATATTGCAACGATCGCCATTTTATTCTCTAGGGTCTCTGTTAGAAAAAAATATATATATTTAATATTTGGGGGTTCGAAGTAGTTTTCTAGCAAATAGTACTAATTTTAAGTAAAAAGTTCCAATAAAGGCCTGGACAGCAAGTGGTTAAATATACTGATTTTTTTTTTAAATTTAAACATATTGCGCTATGAGATGTAGTATTCTTGCTTTGCGTTATTACATTTTGCCTGTGTTGGCCAGTCAGCTGGTCATTGAAGCCGTGTGGTTTATTTTTAATTTTTTTTTGCATAAGATTACCGTATATACTCGAGTATAAGCCGAGTTTTCAGCACATTTTTTTTTTTTTGTGCTGAAAATGCCCCCCCTCAGCTTATACTCGAGTCAAGCATTTTTCTGCAGCAGAAAATTACATTTTCCGACCCGATTTTGGGACCCCGTTTCTCGGGGCCACTTGGTGCTAGGAACCCCTAATTTGGTGTGGAACTAGCAATACAACATATCCAAATTTGGGGTTCCGAGATACAGGGCCCCAAATTCGGTCAACTGTGTCCATCTGCAGCAATGTCATTTCGGGACCTTTTGGGTCCAGAGACCCCAAATTTTGGTGGCAAATAGAGGGTATCTAGGAACCCTTAACTACCTAAGTTTGAAGTTGGGGGGGGGGGGGGACCTATGGCTGCAAATGGGCACAGTGAGGCTGCAAATAGGCATTGTTGACCCTCTTTTACACTTGCAGTAGCTGCGCAATTCTCACCCTAGGCTTATACAGGGGGTCCACGACTTACGAACGCCCGACCTACGAACATCTCCTACTTACGAATTGGGCGCTGCAGGGACCCTCCGCCATTTTCCGTGGACCTTCGGCCATTCTGCACATGCGCGGCCAGATGGAGCCTCAGAAAATGACGGCAAACATCGGAAATGTCCGTATTTTGCCGCGCATGCGCAGAACTGCATTCGACGGAACATCGGAAATGTCCATAATTGTCGGTCTGCGCATGCGCGGCCGACTTATGAACATTTCTAATTTAAGAACAGGAGGACAGTCCCTAACGAGTTCGTAACTCGGGGACCCCCTGTACTCAAGTCAATACGTTTTCCCATTTTTTTTGTGGTAAAATTAGGTGCCCCGGCTTGTATTCGGGTCGGCCTATACTCGAGTATATACGGTACTTTGGTATCCTTATAATTTATTGCAACGTTTCATACCTACTTTTATTTGCCATTTTTTAATTTGTGTTTTTCTATGTCCATGACTTACAGAGAAGTTGGAAGAGGACACGAAAGAAGGAGTCAAAGAGAAGCTAGACCCAGCAGATGATACCACAAGCTCTTGTCCAACAGAAAATGGTAACGCCTGTAAGCCTGGCGATAAAGAACCCTTAAAAACAATCAGTGAAATAAAAACAGAACCTCCTGATGAAGAGGAAGGTAAAAAGGCTACCAAAGAAGAAAGTGACTCCTTCAAGGAGAACGTAAAGCCTGTGAAGGTTGATCTAAAAAATAAGGTAGAACCTAAAGACTTGAAGGAATTAAAAGGAACTGCCGAAAAGATCCCTTCCGCACAGGAGCCCGAACACTCAGAAATTTCCGTTATTGTCAAGCGCACTGAAGATCACGTCGAAAAATCCGTTGAGGATTCAGAGAAAATGAAGAACGACCAACAGGCCAAGATCCCCTTGAAAAAACGAGAACTCAAGCTCACTGACGACTTTGATGGACCAGTTAAAACGTCGCTGTGCAAGTCCAAGACCCCTACAAAAGAGCTGCTTCAGAAGGAGGAAGAGAAACTAGATGACGATGGCACAAAGACGTCTGCTGCTCCCGCAACGGTTTCTGAAGGAAAGCAGTTGGTGAACGGGGAGCTAAATGGGGACAAATCACACAAAGCAAAGGTAGACTATGTGGAGAACATTACCACCACCCCAAGAGAATCCATCATCAGCACAGCAATGGAAGAGAATGGCGTAGTCGAGAAGAGAACTTCCAGTGTCATCAAAAGCTTGCATGAACTTAAAGAAAACAGCAAGCCTAGAATCCCTGAGAATTTGGAAAAAAGCACTAAAGACCTCAACAAAGACATTATTACTCCTTCATCGGAGGAAACCTCTCCAAAGACCTCCTCAAAAGAAGATGCATCTGTGTCTGAAACCCACCAAGCCAATGTGGACTCCAAAGGAGAAGAGAAAAAAGAATTGCTGCCTTCTGTTGAGAAGGAAAAGACAGCCAAGACCAAGAAAGACGGCAAAATTGACGCAAATGATTCAGAGTCTGTAAAGGAGACTGAGATCCCGAAGAAACCTGCCATAGTAGCCACTTCAGACATCCCCGACGATGAGAAATTATCCGAGGCCAAGAAACCTGAGCAGTGTGCATCTGAAGACAAGAAAACATGCGACTCTGAAAAACAAAATGACGACTGTATTATTGAGGAGGCTAAATCCAAGACAAGAGATACAAGAAAGAAAGCAAGCGCAACTGCAAAATCAAGACTGGCCTCATCCAGAAAGACATCGGCAACGGCAAGGAATTCTATGGTGAGCAAAGAGAAGCCCACAGAAAGTAACAAAGAAGATGAGGAAACATGTGAGCCGGTGTCTTCTGATAAAGCCGAGGAGAAGGCGAAACAAGAAGAGAAGGCGAAACAAGAAGAGAAGGCGAAACAAGAAGAGAAGGCGAAACAAGAAGAGAAGGCGAAACAAGAAGAGAAGGCGAAACAAGAAGAGAAGGCGAAACAAGAAGAGAAGGCGAAACAAGAAGAGAAGGCGAAACAAGAAGAGAAGGCGAAACAAGTAAGGAAGCCTCCCGAAACAGAAAAGAAAACATTCAGCTTAAGGAGCAAACGGAGGGAAATATCAGCTGCAAAAGAAATCGATGACACCAATGACACCTCCGAGTCTAAAGAGCCCGAGGTTAAGAAGATGGACGGTAAGGACAAGACCTCAGAAAAGCCCAGTTTACTTTCCAGAAATAAACATAGGCTGGAGACCTTGGCAGAAGAGGACAACAGTGGATCGGAGAGCAAAGAGATGACATCCGAGAGGCAGAAAGATGGCATCAAATTGACAATCCGTATCTCCAACAAGAAGAGGAGGCCGGAGCTGCCTGTGGAGAGTGTGCCCATGGATGAGCCGGAGGATGCCGAGAGCGAGGACTGTATTGGGAGGAGGCTGAGACGATCTCCAAGGATCTCAAGACCCTCCACAAAGGTAGAGGTCAAAGAACGCAAGCCTGAGAAAAAGCAAAGCGATGACGAGGAGGTGAAGCCTGCACCTGCAAAACCGGCCCGGGAGGAGAAGAAAGCCGAAAAGGAGCAGTGCCAGAAAGTAAAACAGGTAACTTGTCCAAAAATGTTTCCATTTGGCTGTTTTATTACTAAGATTATTTTATTTTTATTTTTTCCTCCCATACATGTGATCAGAATGCAGGGCGTTTCTAACACTTGCACAGTATAACATGTCCTTTAACCAATTAAGCCCCGGACCAATTTGCAGCCAAAGGACCAGGCCCCTTTTTGCGATTCGGCACTGCATCGTTTTAACTGACAATTGCGTGGTCGTGCGACGTGGCTCCCAAACAACAAAACTGGTGTCCTATTTTTTTCCCCCCCACAAATAGAGCTTTCTTTTGGTGGTATTTGATCACCTCTGCTGTTTTTTATTTTTTGCGCTATAAACAAAAATAGAGCGACAATTTTTGCTATAATAAATATCCCCAAAAAATATATAAAAACATTTATTTTTTCCTCGGTTTTAGGCCGATACGTATTCTACATATTTTTGGTTAAAAAAAAATTGTAATTAGCGATTATTGATTGGTTTGCACAAAAGTATAGCGTTTACAAAATGGTAATGGCTAGCATTTTTATTAATATTTTTTTTACTAGTAATGGCGACGATCAGCGTTTTATTTTTTTTTTTTTTTTTTTTTTTTTATTAGATTTTTTTATTGTGACTGCGACATTATGGCGGACACATCAGCCATTTTTGACACATTTTTGGGACCATTGTCATTTATACAGCAATCAATGCTCTTTAAATGCAATGATTCCTGTGTAAATGACACTGGCCGTGAAGGGGTTAACCACTACAGGGGCGGGGAGGGGTTAAGTGTGACATGTGTTTTTTTTTACTGTAGGGGGGCGTGGCTTGGCGTTCAACATCACTGATCGTCTTTCCCTATGACAGGGAACAGACAATCAGTGTCAATCTCACTAGGAAGCGCGGGGAGAGGTTTGTTTACACAGACCTCTCCCGTTCTTCAGCTCTGTGACCCGATCGCGGGACACCAGCGGCGATCGGGTCCGCGGCCATGCTCACGGATCTCAGGACCGGGTCGCGAGCGTGCCACCGGCGGTGCGCGCGGTCTACGACTGGGCACTCAAAGAGCAACGTACCTGTACGTTGATGTGCCCAGCTGTGCCATTCTGCCGACGTAAATGTGCAGGAGGCGGTCCTTAAAGTGGAAGTAAACCCTTCCAAATGACTTTGGCCTACAGGTAAGCCTAGATTAAGGCTTACCTGTAGGTCCAATAAATATCTCCTAAACCTACACGGTTTAGGAGATATTTAGAAATGAAAAGGCATCGCTGTCTACTGTCTACGCATGCGCCGTAGACAGCGGCGCGCAGGCGCACTGAGGATGCCGAGATCACGGCGATATGCCGATCTCGTGTGCATGCGCGGGAGTGACGTCATCGCCGCTCCTGCGAATGATAGCGCTGGAGCGGCGAGACCGGAAGTCACTCCGGCCCTGGATGGCGGCGCAGAATATCGCGGATGAAGACCGATTCGGGGGCTTCGTTTTCAGGTAAGTCTTTCATAATGAGCTTGCAGGGTGTCTTTTTTTTTTTTTTTCTTTTGAGGCTTTACTTTAATTTAATTAGAATCAAACCAAGTCCAGTTTAGTCAGTTACCCCCATCCCCCCCGTTTTTAATCCGCACAAGGGACAGTACCTACATTGTATGAAAAGTGTGTCTTGTGCTGGTCTCTCTCTTGGAATAGGTCCACCTGATGCAGGATGGAACTTCTGTCATCTGCCCAACTTCCATTCATTAAGTGCTTTTCATAAATGGAAGCTGTAGTACAGCTTCTGTGAATGGAGGAGGCCCACCAAAAGAGCAGGCATATTTGGCACTCTTGGCAAGCGCCTGTGACAGGTGCATCTGCGGATCGTTTTGTAGTGTAATGTTATTACGAATGACCTTCCAAAACAAAGTTGTGTCCATCACTCTACTTTTTTGTTTATTTTTGGACACAAGTGGAGTTTTTTCATTTAACCACTTTCCACCTGTGCTATAGCTGGAAGACGGCTACAGCGCAGGCTTTCAGTGCCGGGAGGGGTGTCAATAGATGCCCTCCCATGATTGCGGATGGGCAGCACACTGTGATCAGCGAGTTCTTCGGACTCGGCTTATCACAGAACAGGGTAAAGCGCAATCGCAGCAGCCCTTTACCACGTGATCAGCTGTCAGCCAATGACAGCTGATCATGGAAGTAAACGGAAGCCGGTTATCTATTTTTTTTTTTTTCAAATAAATAGAGCTTTCTTTTGGTGGGATTTAATCACCACTGGGAAGTAACAAAAAAAAAAAGAAAAGGCTGAACATTTTGAAAAAGTAAAAAATCTTTTCATAGTTTGTTATAAAATTTTGCAAACTGGTAATTTTTCTGCTTCGCTGGTACGGTGGCACTGGTTGGGGGCGGCACTCGTTTGTCGGCACTGGTTGGGGGCGGCACTGGTTGGGGGCGGCACTGGTTGGGGGCGGCACTCGTTTGTCGGCACTGGTTGGGGGCGGCACTCGTTTGTCGGCACTGGTTGGGGGCGGCACTCGTTTGTCGGCACTGGTTGGGGGCGGCACTCGTTTGTCGGCACTGGTTGGGGGCGGCACTCGTTTGTCGGCACTGGTTGGGGGCGGCACTCGTTTGTCGGCACTGGTTGGGGGCGGCACTCGTTTGTCGGCACTGGTTGGGGGCGGCACTCGTTTGTCGGCACTGGTTGGGGGCGGCACTCGTTTGTCGGCACTGGTTGGGGGCGACACTCGTTTGTCGGCACTGGTTGGGGGCGGCACTCGTTTGTCGGCACTGGTTGGGGGCGGCACTCGTTTGTCGGCACTGGTTGGGGGCGACACTCGTTTGTCGGCACTGGTCGGGCGGCACTGGGGATGAGGCACTGATTGGCGGCACTGGCGATTATAGATATCCCTGTAACGGAAGCCGGCTTTTTTTTTTTCTCCTCTTCGCGCTTATCAGCAGAAATTAAGCTAATGACTGGCTTCTGTTACAGGGACATCGATACAGATCTGTGCTTGCCAGTGCTGCCCATTGATGCCCATCAGGGCTGCCTCATCGGCTCACATTAGTGAATGAGAAAAATGACCTGTTTGCAAAATTTTATAACAAACTATGAAAAATGTTCGATAGATAGATAGATAGATATATATTATTATTTTTTTTTTTTTTTTTAATTGTCGCTTTTATCCCCTGCAGATTTTGCCCACATACATAAAAATTATAGACCATTCATTTCTTTGTGTGTGTGTGTGTGTGTATATATATATATATATATATATTTATTTATACAATTATACAATTCTCACAAACTGTTGGTCTTATTGTGGTGATTAAATACCACCAAAAGAAAGCTCTGTGTGTGTGAATTTTTTTTTTTTAATTTTTGTTTGGGTACAGTATTGCTTGAGGCCGCCATTGTCATTCAAAGTGCGACAACACTGAAAGCTGAAAATTTGGCCTGGGCAGGAAGGGGGGTGTAAGTGTCCAGTAAGCAAGTGGTTAATGAAATCCAGAGACTATTGAATGAGCTCAGTCTCTATATAGAAGACTTCTCTGTGTAAATGTATGAGTAAATAAAGATCTGTTATTGAAACATGAATATTTTACATCCAGGACATCTGACATTGCAGAGAAACCCTTCCTTACTACTTTTCCCCCTCTTTATAATGTCTATAGAAGCCAAAACAAAAACGAAGGGCACGGTGGACCAACACCCGATCACGACGCAAACTTAAATCGTCCAGTGAGGACGAGTCTGAGGAGTCGGACAGCGAGGAAGACTCAGAGGAGGCGTCGGAGAATGAGGAAAAACAAGCGGGGGTACCTGGGGAAGACGATGAACCCTGCAAGAAGTGTGGACTTCCCAACCACCCTGAGCTGGTTAGTACTGCAGTTAGTATATGAGACTTTAGGCTAAAAATGTATTAATTTATATGTTTGGAACTGTTTTCAAGGCACATATATCTGAACATCTCTGTATTGTCCTATTGGAGGGTCCTGTAGCTTTAACTTTTGCTCTCACTATAGTGCCACTGTTGCAGTGTTGTCAGCCCTGCCCTGTGTTTTTCTGGTGGACTTTTATGTTTTGGAGATGAAGGGGGAGGTGTTCTGTAGTGCAACAGGGGGAAACTGGGCAGGACTGACAACACTGCTTTGTAGTTCAGTGCAGCAGGGGCCCTCACTGTTGGATCACTACAGGAAGATCACTGGATTTCGAACGGGATCAACAGTTATTTTCTTGACTACCGTATATACTCGAGTATAAGCCGAGTTTTTCAGCACTTTTTTTGTGCTGAAAATGCCCCCCTCGGCTTATACTTGAGTCAAGCACTTTTCTGCAGCAGAGAATGACATTTTCCGACCCGACTTTAAGGCCCCGTATCTCGGGGCCACTTGGTGCTAGGAACCCCAAATTCGGTGTGCAAACCCAGTGGAGCTAGCACTACATATCCAAAGATGGGGGTTCCTGGCACCAATTGGCCCCCGAGAAATACGGGGCCCCAAAGTCGGTTCGGAAAATGTCATTCTCTGCTGCAGAAAAGTGCTTGACATTTACCGATCCGACTTTGGGGCCTGTAGATCGGGGCCACTTGGTGCTAGGAACCAGCACTACAACATATAGAAAATTGGGGTGCCTAGCACCAAGTGGCCCCGAGATACAGGGCCCCAAAATCGGTCAACTGTGTCCATGTGCAGCAATGTAATTTCGGGACCCTTTGGGTCCAGAGACCCCAAATTTTGGCTGCAGCTAGGGGGCATCTAGGAACCCTTAACTACCAAGTTTGAAGTTCGGGGGACCTATGGCTGCAAATGGGTACAGTGAGGCTGCAAATGGGCATTGTTGACCCTCTTTTTCCACTTACAGTAGCTGCGCATTTCTCACTTTAGGCTTATACTCAAGTCAATACATTTTCCCATTTTTTTTTTGTGGTAAAATTAGGTGCCTCGGCTTATATTCATGTCAGCTTATACTCGAGTATATACGGTACCGCATATTAACGAGACAAAACATAGGAAATGTGTATATGCTGTGTATATTTTTCCCCAGACTTAACACTTTAAAGTGGAAGTAAACTTCCATCACTAACTTTTACCTATAGGTAAGCCTATTATAAGGCATACCTATAGGTAGTGTAAATATCTCCTAAACGGGCACCATTTAGGACAGGGGTCTCAAGCTGGCGGCCCTTCAGCTTTTGCAGAGCTACAAGTCCCATGTGGCATTGCAAGGCTGACCGTTACAAGCATGACACCCACAGGCACAGAGGCATGATGGGACTTTAACATTTCCAACTACATTAAAAGAACCTTTTGAAAAGAGTCCCATTTTCTATATTGGCACCTGGCCACGTAACCGTTACCAGAACATACTGGTTGGGGTACATTGGAGGACTGATGTAGAGTGTAAGCAAGTGAAGAGAGCATGCAAACTGTCGTTTCTGAATCTGTCCGGCAGGGTCATTGATTTGTTCTTTTCTAATTACAGATTTTGTTGTGCGATTCATGTGACAGCGGTTATCATACGGCGTGTCTCCGCCCACCGCTCATGTTGATCCCTGATGGAGAATGGTATTGTCCTCCTTGCCAACATGTATGTATACGATTGCATTCTGTACTTATCCTCTACATTATAACGTTCACACCAGAATAAAAAAAGAACTCCTCTCACCTTGAAATGCACCTGGGAAATGCAGTATGACTGCTATAGGTTCCAGCTTTTCAGGCATTGCTTTAGTTCCCCAGTCCACCCGCTCTCTTTTTGTTGATGTGGTGACCTAAGAACCCCTAAACCTAATGCAAGAGAGGATGTCTCAAACACATTACAGGGGGTCCCCGACTTACAAACATCCGACTTACAAACGACTCCTACTTACAAACGGAGGGAGACAACAGGAAGTGAGAGGAAATCCACCCCTAGGAAGGGAAATTCACTCCTGTAAGAGATAATATGGGAAAAAGGTGTCTCCACTGATGCTTTATCACCAGTCCATGTTTCCCTAACAACCCAAAATTTTCAAAATCCAATTTTCGTTGGGACAGAAGGTGAGGTGAAATCTTCTGAACAGGGGCACAGACAGCAAAACAAATGTTACAGGGGTGATAACCCTTCCCAATGTTCTCCAAAAAGCTTAAAAATAGATTTTTTGGCTGGAGCTAAAAAAGGTACCTGTTCCGACTTACAAACAGATCAACTTAAGAACAAACCTACAGTCCCTATCTCGTTTGTAACCCGGGGACCCCCTGTATTTATAGTGGTCCTCTGCACTACTATTAGGCTGGTTTCACACTGGGGCGGTGCGGGCGGCGGCGGTAAAGCAGCGCTATATTTAGCGCTGCTTTACCCTCATTTTACCCGCGGTATGGGTTAAAGCCAGGCGCCACTGCGGCGGCGCTTTGCCGGCGGTATCCCCGCGGTGTCCCATTGATTTCAATGGGTAGGAGCGGTATAGGAGCGGTGAATACACCGCTCCTTCATCGCTCCAAAGATGCTGCTAGCAGGACTTTTTTTACCGTCCTGCTAGCGCACCACTACAGTGTGAAAGCCCTCAGGGCTTTCACACTGGCGACACAGCAGCAGCTGTTTCAGGTCGGTTTGCAGGCGCTATTTTTAGCGCAATAGCGTCTGCAAACCGCCCCAGTGTTAAAGCAGCCTTAGTGAACTAAAATAAAATCAAAAATACAAATACTAAAGTGGAAATGCAGCAAAAACCTAATGGTGTTCACAACTACACCAATAAAAATCAATCCAAGTTACAGTGATCTTGCGCATAACCTAGGAATCCATCATCACAAATTATTGAATTATATAGGGCTGAAACAACTAATCGATTATGAAATTAATCGATTAATATTTTCATAATCGGCCAGTAACATAATGGGGTTAAAAAAAAAAGAGAGCCCTTTTTATAGTACAAAAATATAATCACTACTGTAAATATTACTTTCACTGTTCTACGGTAAAAAAAATTAACCCCTTTCCAGTAGTGATTATCTGCTTTTTTTTTTTGTACTATAAAGGGCTAATTTTAGTCTTTTTAACCCCATTATGTTACTAAATGTCTCAGGCCTGGTTTACATCTATATATTTATTGGGGCTTTTTGCAGAAACTCACTACAGTTCATTTACATGGTTTCCTATGGGACTCGTTCATATCTGTGCTTTTTTCAGCCGCTGCGTATTTGGAAAGGGTCAGGGACATTTTAACGCAAAACTGTGATTTTTTTTTTTTTTTTTTTTTTGGTTTAATATACTTCAATGGAGAAAAGAATGTAATGCGTTTTTGCAGCAATTTGTGTTTTTTAATCTTCCCAAAAAAAATGCAAAAAACGCAAGTTGCAGTAAAATCGCGTGCGCAAAAATCAAAACGCACTGCAGAAACGGATCAAAAGCAAAAGCCTTATGCTGGCCTCACGGATCAATTTTCAGGTGAGAATATTCAGATGAAAAATCTTTGTACATTCGCTGATTTGAAAGAATTTTGTTTGAAATTTTCACTTCATTTTTGAAAAAAAAACACATACACTGTGTCTGAAAATTCCTTTGACCATGAAGTTTTCTATTATTTCCAAATTTTACCGTCACTGTGGTTGTAAATGAACGTCAATTTGACCCACTTATTTTTTTTAATGTTATTAATCGAAACAATCGGCCAAATAATCGATTATGAAAATAATCGTTAGTTGCAGCCCTAGAATTATAGCAATAATGTGAAACTACTTTCAATAAATGTTCATAAAAAATGGTGACATAATTTAGTTGAATATGTGTCCAAAAAAAGTCTAAGTAAAAATAATTCAGTAGTTCAAAGTAGTGTAGATGACATATCACAAAACAATTTATCCAATGAGTGAAACCGCTGACACCACACCAATGTGCTCACAGAACTCTCACCTCAAATGCCTTTTGAAAATCCAATGGGGAACAGTAGGTTTCACATCCGGGATCAGGAAATTCCACCCTCGTAACCGATATTACGATACACATGTAAGGTAAATAAGCCTCCAATAGTGTATTACCATAAATAAAAGGAGTTTATTCAATAAAATACCTGCTTACATGAAAGCAGCAGTAAGTGCGCCAAACAGAGGCGAACATTCGGCGTTGCACGCCACCTCACACGTCACTTCCGCGGTATACTCCATCCACGCCCTACGCGTTACGTCATGTGACTTCCTCAGGGCGTTTTCAAAAGCATTTAACCTTTGAGATGCGAGTTCTGTGAGCACGTTGGTGTGGTGTCAGTGGTTTCACTCATTGGATAAATTGTCAAGTCTTGTGACATTTCATCTACACTATTTTTTGAACTACTGGATAATAGACATGTGCAATTATTTTTTTTTTTTTTTCGTTTTCCGTTAAAATTCGTTATTTGTTATCGTACGAATGAACGAACGAGTCGCTAAAAATTTTAACGAATTATCGAATCGAGCGAATATGAAAAACGAAAATCCAAAATAACCAAATTAGAAACAACGAAACTACGAAAGAAGAAAATACAAAAAGCGAAAACGGGAACAACGAAAATCAAAACGAACGAAAAAAATTCGTACATTCGTAACTTTTTTTTTTTTTTTTTTTTTTAATTGAACTGGTAATTTTCCGTGTCTCTTACAATGGCGCTGCTTAACGTGCTTCGAATGGATTGAACGGAAAAATTTGTACATTCGTAACTTTTTTTTTTCGATTCATAATTTTCCGTGTCTCTTTAAAATGTAATAATAGCATACACATTACATAAAATTATGAATTATGCTCCGATTACGAATCTACGAAAACAATGTTACGAAAGTACGAATAAATCAATCTTACGAAAGTACGAATGTAACTAAATCTACGAAAATACGAATGCGTCCGAATTTCGAATCAACAAAAACTAAACTAACAGAAAAACGAATCAACGAAAAAATAACTCTTACGAAAATAAGAAATCGTTACGAATACGAACACCGACGACTTACGAAATTACGAATCGTTACGAATCAACGGAAACGAACAGAAACGAAACTAAACAAATTTTTCTATTGTGCACATGTCTACTGGATAATTATTAAAAAAAATTTTCACAAACAAAATTGTTCCTTTATTGAGACAAAAAGGTCAAGGCATGATGGATTATTTTTACTTATGGACTTTTTTTTTTTTTTTGCACATATTCATCTAAATTATTGAAAGTCATTTCACATTATTACTATAATTCAATCATTTTTGATTGCTGATGGATTGATAGGTTATGCGCAAGATCACTGTAACTTCAATTGATGTCCCAAACGCACCCACTGCATTCTTCTTGCCTTCAGGTTTTACACTAAAAGCTTGATGCAGGCAAAAATATCAGTAGGTGTTAACCAGTTGCTGTCCATGTAACACGTGGGGGCTATAGTGTGGACTTCAATGCCCACCTGGCATACACATGTGTCAATCGGCAGCTAAAGTTACTGTGCCGAGAGCACACTCACTGGAGAGTCCGAGTTCTCGGCACCCACTAACGACCGGTAACCTGTGCGATCGGCTCGCACTGGGGGGCAGTCAATTGGTGGTCACGTGATCACCGAACCTCCCTGCTCCTCTATGAATACAGACCTTGTTAAAGGGATGCTGTGGCTGGGCAGGATGGGTTAGAAAGGTTGCAAGTGAAAGCAATTGCATGAAGCAGCGCACACACTTCAGGAAGTCCATTTCCCCAATGATCTAGGGCAGGGGTAGGCAACCCCGGCTCTCCAGCTGTGGTGAAACTACAAGTCCCATGAGACATTGCAAAGACCCTGAACATCACAGGCATGACTCCTAGAGGCAGGGGCATGATGGTATTTGTAGTTGCACCACAGCTGGAGGGCCGAGGTTGCCTACCCCTGATCTAGGGGGATGCTTTCTGGAATCTGGCTGCAGGAGATCACAGAAAACTCAAAATACGTTGAATCAGGTGGGCATTCTGACTTAAAGCGGAGTGCCACACACTTTTTCAACTTGGTCTTAAAGTAAAGACCAACCCTTATTTTTAGATAAGAATTTGTTTTTCTTGCCTTTTCCGAAGTACAAAGGTGTACTTCCGTCCCAGCCTGGCCGCGGCACGGTGCGTCATTTCCTCTGCTGCGGCGAGCCCTCCTCCTTCTCTGACCTGGGTGTCCCAGAAGTTGACGGGGCCATTCAGAAAGCGTTGCCCGTCACGCAGATGCGCAGTAGGAAACCGGCTGTGAAGCCTGAAAGCTCCACTCCCAGTTTCGCATAGTTAGAATGGCGGCGCCTGCACCCGGGCCGATGGGGTGCCGACATCGCCGGCTCCTTGGACAGGTAAGTGTCCTTAGTAAAAGTCAGCAGCTAAAGTGCTTGTAGCAGCTGACTTTTGGGGTGGATCTCTGCTTTAAGCAAAGGGTGCAGAATTGGAAGGTCACTGTTTGGATTTCACCCTTTTGTCTGGAATGGCTCTTTAAAGAGGAGGTAAAATTCATCTGCTGAAATATACCTATAGGTAAGCCTATATAGAATTGTACGGGGGTACCTCATCCGTTGTAATATTTTAGAAGATAGAACTTTAAAGGTGCCAGTGAAGGACAGTAAAATCATGCTAAATATTTTTATTATAAAGTTATTAAAATTGTGTTACAAGTAAAATCAATTCAAAAATTGTATGGCTCTATCCAATTTAATCTATTGAACAATTATTATGTAGTCGATCTCTTTTAATACTATGTCAAGATGTTAAAGCTGGGGTATGAGGGTAGGAAGATGGAAGAGTTGCTGAAGTTGGCCGTAGCTCTAATCCCAGACTCAAAAAAAGAAGTGATGGACTATCTCGGTACTGATAACGGACATCTTCCCACCCTCATTCCCCCATATTTTATATTTATTTGGATGATGGTACTTTGTTAATTTTTGAATAATAAAAATTATATAGGAGACTATACTGTAAATTTATGTCAATCGGTTGACGCGTTTCACATCTATGCTTCCTCAGGACCTTACATTCTTGACTAAAAACAGAGATCCTGTTCAAAATAAGGAAAAAGAACACAAGCATTATTTTACATTTTGATTGGGTGGAGGTTCGACACACTCATTTTGACATACAAACTAGTTGAGTAAAGGAGACATGTATCAAGGGTCACTTCCATATAGATAGGAACCCTCAAGAGATGACGTGTCACATATGGGAGACTTTTCCTCACTCACGTCTGATAGACGCGAGGAGAGGTGACCGGCTGCTCTCCTGATGGAGGAGAGGGGGGGGGGGGTGTGTGCTGATTGTTGATCAGCGATGCCCCCCACCCAGGACCACCAGGATGCTGCCAGGAACACCAGGGATTGCCACCACACTGGACCACCAAGTATGCCGATCAGTCCCCAATGCCTGCTAGTGCCATCTATCAGTGCAGCCTATCAGTGCCCATTGGTGCCACCTGATCAGTGCCCATCAGTGAAGGAGAAAACGTATTTACTAAATTTTATAACAGAAACAAAAGAAAAACGATTCTTTTTATTTTATTAAAGTTTTAGGTCTTTTATTTTTTGCTAAACAAATAAAAAATACGCAGAGGTGATCAAATACCACCAAAAGAAAGCTCTATTTGTGGAACAAAATCATAAAAATTCTGTTTGGGTACAGTGTATCATGACCGCACAATTGTCATTTAAACAGCAACAGCGCTGAAAATTGGCTTGGACAGGAAGAGGGTGTAAGTGCCCGGTATTGAAGTAAGCTGGCAGGGTGTGGTACTGCCTCACATGCTCTGATGGTAATGGGCAGAGCTAGGGGCAGGACAGGTATCGGATCATTCAGCTCTTATTTAATGATTTAGCATCCACAGGTGCCCCAGGGCATAGTTAAATAGGCGAGGTCGAAAAAAGACACAAGTCCATCAAGTCCAACCTATGTGTGTGATTATATGTCAGTATTACATTGTATATCCCTGTATGTTGTGGTTGTTCAGGTGCTTATCCAATAGTTTCTTGAAACTATCGATGCCCCCCGCTGAGACCACCGCCTGTGGAAGGGAATTCCACATCCTTGCCGCTCTTACAGTAAAGAACCCTCTAAGTAGTTTAAGGTTAAACCTCTCTTCTTCTAATTTTAATGAGTGGCCACGAGTCTTGTTAAACTCCCTTCTGCGAAAAAGTGTTCTCCCTATTGTGGGGTCACCAGTATGGTATTTGTAAATTGAAATCCTATCCCCTCTCAAGCGTCTCTTCTCCAGAGAGAATAAGTTCAGTGCTCACAACCTTTTCTCATAACTAATATCCTCCAGACCGTTTATTAGCTTTGTTGCCCTTCTTTGTACTCGCTCCATTTCCAGTGCATCCTTCATGAGGACTGGTGCCCAGAACTGGAGAGCATACTCCAGGTGCGGCCGGACCAGAGTCTTGTAGAGCGGGAGAATTATTGTTTTATCTCTGGAATCCATCCTCCTTTTAATTCCTAATAATATTCTCTTTGCTTTATTAGCGGCAGTTTGGCATTGCATACCATTGCTGAGCCTATCATCTACTAGGACCCCCAGGTCCTTTTCCATCCTAGATCCCCCCAGAGGTTCTCCCCCCACTGTATAGATTGCATTCATATTTTTGCCACCCAAATGCATTATTTTACATTTTTCTACATTAAACCTCATTTGCCATGTAGTTGCCCACCCCATTCATTTGTTCAGATCGTTTTGCAAGGTTTCCACATCCTGCGGAGAAGTTATTGCCCTGCTTAGCTTAGTATCGTCCGCAAATACAGAGATTGAACTGTTTATCCCATCCTCCAAGTCTTTTATGAACAAATTAAATAGGATTGGTCCCAGCACAGAACCCTGGGGGCCCACTACCCACCCCTGGACATTTCGAGTACTCCTTATTTATCAGTACCCTCTGAACTCGCCCTTGAAGCCAGTTTTCAATCCATGTACTCACCCTATGGTCCATGCCAACGGACCTTATTTTGTACAATAAACGTTTATGGGGAACTGTGTCAAATGCTTTTGAAAAATCCAGATACACCATGTCTACGGACCTTCCTTTATCTAGATGGCAACTCACCTCCTCATAGAAGGTTAATAGATTGGTTTGGCAAGAACGATTCTTCATGAATCCATGCTGATTACTGCTAATGATACCGTTCTCATTACTAAAATCTTGTATATAGTCCCTTATCATCCCCTCCAAGATCTTGCATACTATTGATGTTAGGCTAACTGGTCTGTAATTCCCAGGGATGTATTTTGGGCCCTTTTTAAATATTTGTGCTACATTGGCTTTTCTCCAATCAGCTGGTACCATTCCAGTCAGTAGACAGGATCCAGATTGTGCTGATCAAATCTTTCTTTTATGAACAGAAATTACTGTGTGAAAAACTGGATGAGCAGTTACAGAATTTAGACGTGGTACTAAAGAAGAAAGAACGGGCAGAGAGAAGGTAATATACTTATTGACCACCCTTGGCTACTTACTGTAGGTAGCTCATGTTTTTTGGCAGTTTATTCTATCTACCATCTGTGTATTCAGTAATGTACTGCCTGGTTTTGGCATTAGTTTCCCACTAGACCAGGGGTGTCCAACCCACGGGCCGCATGCAGTTTGGTACCGTCTGGAGGGATGCCAGAGATGCGAGCACAGCAGCCACGGCGGGTCGACAAACGAGCCCAGGCCAATGCACATCTGTAGGGATGTCGTGCAAACATAGCGGCCTACACTGACAGGCCAGGCAAATGCACATCTGTAAAAATAAAAAAGGAAACTGCGCTAGTGAGTAACACTAAAGCCCTAAACAAATGTGATCAAAGCAGCAATTCTGTCTGCAACACAAACACCAACCGTAATAAATAATAAGAATCGTGCTAATTGGTGAAAGGTTCATATATGCATGAAATATAAAAAAGAATGATTAAAGTGGCTCAATCCATAAAAAGCATTGCTTAATATGTGCAAAAAGTCCACAAACAGGTGATCTATAAAGATGATCTATTTAATGAACAAGTCCGTCTTCCGTCACCACAACTGCTGTGAATCCACCACCAGATGAAGAAACTGTTTACCAGCTCCTGTGGACCCCTTGTTATAGGGGGTCGAATACTGCCTGTGGCTTATCACCCAGCCTGGGCCTGTCTCCTTGTCTCAGGGCTGTTCCACGCGTCCGGTGTCACTCGGTAAGTGAACGATGGAGTTTGGCACCAAAAAAACCCTTTGGGTTTATTAAATATAAAACATAGCACTCATAAATTAAAAATTGAGTAGCGCCTATTGTTTGGTGTGTCAGCCATACACAACCAAAACACCCGGTCCGTCAGGACACGATACTGGTGGTGACGTCGGAGCGTTTCTTCATCCTACGCGTTTCGTCATAAATGGCGTTGATCTGGGGTGGCCAACGCAAGTGAGCCTGGCCAATAAACACCTGTAGGGGATTCTGGAGATGCCGTGCAAAAATGGCAGCCTACACTGACAAGTCAGGCAAATGCAAATCTGGGGGGATGTCAGGGCTGCCATGTTTGCATAAGCACCAGCAGCAGGGAATGCAGAGGTGCCAGGTAAGTAAATTCTGCATGGCCGGATCTAAGAAGGGTGCTGGGGTGGGCTGCGCCCCCAGATTTCAATCGGTCATCCCTGATCCTGAGCTATGAGTAAGCACTGTATATAGTCAGCTTTTGTACCCCCTCTTTTTGTTTTGCTGTGGACCATTAAATGTGATTCCTTTTTTAAATAAACGACACAGGATTTTTATCTTTTTCCGGTGTGCGGCTGTCCAGAGTTCTTTGACACTACCTGCCTATTGTGCTATTAGCCAGCACCTGGGGCTCCTAAGTAGGAGAAAGAGCATTCGCCTTGAAGGGACATCTTGGAGCGGTGGTTACCTTTCCTCATCCCTGATCCTAGACACTTACCAGCTTGTGGAGGCCAGAGCTGTCTTCCTCAGAGCCGGGCTCTGACTTTCTGGTACCACCACCTTGGATATAGGAGCCGGTTGTGATTTCCTGAATTCTCACGGCCGGCTCCCCGCTGAGGCATTGTAGCGATGAGGGGGACTGGTCCTGCAGCCTCTTTGGGATGTGTGATGTGTCCCAGGAAGGTTGCTGGAGGTAGGGGAACAGGCTGATGTAATTCTCTGGAATTGTGGGAGCAGATTCCTGTCTCAAAAAGGTAGCCGCTTGTTAGAGGAGGGGTGCTGGGAAAGGGATGAGTGGTACGTGAAGATCTGCTTTAATTCAGGCAGCCCAAAGAATTTTTTAGTGGTGCACCGAAATGAAAATTCTGGTACTGAAAATTCAGGATTGACGAAAATGAAATTGATGGTTGTTAAAAAAAGCATTTTCTTATGTTTATAATATGGGAAGGCTCCCGGGGGGGGTTTAGGCAGAAAGGTAGGTGATTCGAGTAGAGGCAGTATATATAGAAAAATAAATTCTTTATTAAAGTTTACATAGGTTAAATACCATGGCAGTTAAAATATGAGCTCTGGTAGGAGAATAAAAACCATTCCAAATGCATAAAATGCAAACGGAGAATTATATATGGCATTACATATCAGAATGACGGTAGTATAGAAGGCTGACGCGTTTCGACCCATGCATTTAGTTTAGATTAGTTTGCTACAAAGACATTACATATACACATGTCAAATTTTAACAGGTGATTCATAAATCATAGTATATAAGATATGAATGTAACATATTTACCCAATGGGAGGTGTGTTCGGGAAAAAAAACCCTCCTAACCAGAAATCCCTTAAACTGTCAAATGATCCTGCGTGTGTAATGTTTATAAATAATTTGTATTTATACTCAATTTTTTTTATTAATGTAATGAATTTTAAATGAATATCAATTTGTCTCCCATTATCGAAACCTTGTTAAAAATTGCTGTATTTTTTTCGTGCATATTTGGTCAGCACCTCCCCATTGAAATGCATTGAAAACGCAGCACGAACGCATCAAAAATGCACCCATGTTGTGCTGAAAATAACGTATTTTCGACCCATAATCTATGGCGGCCGAAGTTTCTTCCTTCCAAAATGTATGGTTCCCACCTTTGGTACTCCCCAGGCTAGCATCATATTGGAGTACTCGTAATGAGCTGATCGCTCCAGCCTGCCGGCTCAGTGAGGTTTTTCTAATGAATTTAGTTCTTTGGACCTCTCTTGTGCTCCAAGGCATTAAAGGTGTTCATGGCTGCAGTTTCGTTCAGCAGATTCAAAGATTTTAGCCCTGGTTCACTTCCCAGTGTGCTTCCAGTTTTTTTTTCCTGAGTATCACTTGTAAATGCACCTCTATTTAAAATATTCCTTCTCCACCGTCCCCTCTGCTGTTTTTTACATGCACTGACTTGAGCGTATTGTATATCTTGCAGGAAGGAGCGTTTGGTTTACGTTGGAATCAGTATTGAAAACATCATTCCTACACAAGTAAGTTGGTTGCCATGCCTGATTTTAATGTGAACCTGGCCCAATTTTTTTTATTTATTTTTTTGCAAGGTAATGCTATTGCTGCGATT